>MPUH01000206.1:0-82548 GCA_001970955.1 Stentor coeruleus | reverse complement strand
CCACGAAAGATCCTTTGAAAAGTAGTGGATGGAATGCTCTAGCATAACTCATTGGGTTAAAATCAATATACAAAAGTTTCTCTGTTGTAATTTTTGTCATGTATTCATCGATAAGTTCTATTTCTATCCTTAGCACTTTATACTCAACTTCTTCATAAATAAAAAGTAAAGCCTTTGAAAAAGTTAGTAAAGCAGATACTTTGTATACTAGAATTGCATACAAAAACATTTTAACCATACTTAATTATATCCTCAGATTTTTTAAGAAAATGGAGCTTTGAAAAGTTTATATACTTCTTAGCAATCTCCGTCTTTTTAAAATTCAAGTTAGTATAGCAAGTTAGATTAAGAACGAAACTAGTCAAGAAATAAAATGCTTTTTTGAAAATAATTAATTTAAGATCAGATTATTTATGAGTCCTCTATGATAGTAGAAAAAAGTCTTTTAATCTGCCCTTTCTATGATTGGTTTGCTTTGACCTAAATCTTTTAGAAACTTTGCTTGTATACTTTTAGCAAATTTTTTAGAAGCTTTTTAATTTTATAAATGTTTTTATGCATCCAAGATAGCCTTATAACTATCTTTTATCATAAGAAAATATAAAATTGAAGTAAAAGTAATTTTTTTGGCACTGAATATAATTTTTCACTCAAGTCTCTTTCAAAATATTCTAAAAAAACTTTACGCTTTTCTAGTGATTTGCCTTTTTGCATAGTTCGCTATAAAAAATTCTTTACCAATTCAAATAACTGTCAAATAAAAATAAAACAAAAAGGAGGATATTTTATGTAAATTTATACATAAATTTCTTCAGCACTCTGCTCTTATACCTTTACTAACTGTGAATAACGGTATCACCATTTTCATATCCAGGTCAAAAGTTGTATTATTTATTCATCAAGTTTTAAGATATTTATTTAGTATCAATGAGTTAAATGCCTTATAATCATAAGGTAAAAAGATTTGATTTATGCTTTAAGTACATAATCTTACGAATATTTTTTGTGGAATCTGTATAACTATGGAAAAACTTCAGAGTTTTTACACTGAAAAAAATATGTAAGATTAGATTTAAAAAAGGAAGGAAACATGCAAACTATAATAAGCTGAAAACTCTTTTCATGTAAATAAAACTTATATTTCTGACTAATAAATATTGAATAGATTTTCGAGAACGGCAGTAAGCACATTTCTGATCCCTAATTTTATGCTTTGCTTTTAAACCTAATGACAAAACTTCTTTTATTTCTTCAATTGCATTAATAGAAGCATAACTAAAATATCTAATTAAATTGAGCCTAAAGTTTAGGTATATTATTTTTACATTTTTTGTAATTATTTATCATACAATAATAACTATAAAATAATTTTATTGTATATAATCTTATCATTCTTACTATATGTCTATATTTCAATTGTTTAACCCTAATGATCTCTACAAATATCATTTTTCATAATTTTTTCCATAAAATCAAAAATAATTCTCATCACATTAGCAATCACAACCAAATCATCCTTATCATTAACCACCCAAAAATCCATAACTATATTAATATTATCTAAAAGACATTACATAGTCTTCATCAAAGACTCAGTCATTTTTTCCTTCAACGCCGCTTCCGCATTATTGGAATTTTTCTGAAGCTTTAACACAACATCTATATCCAAAGGTTTCAAAGGAAAGCTTTTATTATTCTTTTGCGCATTTGTCCTTAACACAAAATAATACTTAGCATAATCACTGTTTTTTATATTAACCTCATAATCAATAATACTCAAAAATATCAACTCCATACTATTAATTTCTCTCAATGTTATAATACTAAACACTTGAGCAAAATGCACATTTTCATAAGATTCATCATCCCATATTTTACTTGCTAGTATCAAACATATAAACAAAAGTTTTTTCCAATTCTTTTCACTAACATAAATCCCTGTTTTTTCTATAAACTTTTCCATATAAATCAAACATAAAATACTAACTTCTTTTTCCATACGGCTACGGGCGATAACATTTTTACAAAAATTGTAAATTTCATCTTCAGTTGGAGGAATACCTTGAAAACAATTGTAATCATCGAATTCAGTATTGAAAATTTCTTGAATATTACTAGGAACTTTCACTTCCCCTGCTTCAGTAAAATTTTTTTGTGGAGAACCTTCTTCATAGCTTTTTTCAGTGATTTGTGTAAGTTCCATTATAGGATGAGCTGAATCCATTGAATAATCCATAGAGTAAGTTCCTATTGAAGACATAAGAGAAGATTTACTTTTAGCTGTATCTTTTTTAAAATCCTCATACAAATCAGGCAAACTTGCTAAACTTTCTCTTAAATCAGGGACCAAAGCTCTATTTTTCTCTACTTCCATTCCATGTAAAACAATTTTTAATACAATCCTACTAAGAGATCTGCACATTTCTTCTAAATCTATATGATGTAAAGTTGATCTTAATTTCGATGAATCATAAGAAACTCCAACTTCATTATTTTTTTTCTCTATTTCTGGTAATGGTTCAAAAGGATCAAGTTTTTGTATTGAAATTTTAGGGTGATTCTGGTTCATCATGTAACTCATTTTCTAATTCTTGTATTTTTTTCATAGCCATTTCAAGTTCATCTTTTAATTTCTGATTTTCATGATCAAGTTCCATAGATTTTTCACTACATAACATAAGAGCATCATCTGGTTCTGAATACCTTTCTTTTGTTGCTTTTGTTGAATTTGTTTGTGGTTTATCTTTACATATTGAACTGTTTCTTGTATATTCAATTTGTGGACTTCGAAGATATTGTATGAGTTTATTGAATTTTGCCCTATGGCCTGGGAGGATTTTTAATATTTCACAAAGTTCGTCAAGTTCAGTTGTAGTTTTGTCCATTAATGAAAAAGTTGTTTCTTTCATTTCTTGTAGTTTTTTGTGGTACTGTTGTAGGGAATGCTTTTTTAGAGAGTTGTAGAGGTAGATTTCTTGGGTGTCGTCAAGAGGATTTTCGTCATCGACTTCAATTATAATGGATTTAGGGTTTTTTATTGTGGATTTCGTGTTTTTGATTTTCTGTTTGTGGATTTTCTGTTTTTGCTTGAGCTCCCATTGCTGCATGTTTTTGCTCATATTTATTATTAGTTTTTTGAAAGTATAGGAATTATATATGTTAGTTTTTTTTAAAAGTATTAGAGAAAGGATAAAACTTGTGGTAGGATTTGTGGTAAATTATTAATTATGGTGTTGAGGTTGAATTTGATAATGAGGATGATAGAATTTAATATAAGAAAAGAGTTATTATGATTTTTGAATATTTTTTGGAGTTTATATGCTATTAATGGTATTTTAAAATAGAGGACCTTAAAGTGTTTTATTTTGATTGGATAATTTTTATGTATTGCATATAAATTGCTGCAGATTATACTTAACTTATTTAAGCCTTAATAAATATGGAAAGAATTGAAGGTGTGATTAAAGGGCTGTTCAAAGGAGGCGGATATATTCAAGCTAACGATGGCCAGCTTTACATATACTATGATAGCAGTTTGAAAGAAGTTAAAACTGATGTGTTGAAAAAACTGAATAGGGTTGTTGCTTTGATGAACGGGGTGACTATAATTGAAGTGAATTTAAAAGAAGAACGTATATCATGGGCAGATGCAAGCTTAATACAAAGTTTTATATAAGAATAATAATGTTTGACTTTGAAAAACCTTTATCATATTTTTTTTCGCAAGATGATATTTTATATACTCATTGTTTATATCAAATACTTTTAATAATTTTATCTTTTAAATTCAGTTTCTCCTTTTGCCTTGCTTATCATAACTTTCCAATCTATCATTAAAAAATCATAAAACCCTATATTCAAATTCTACCTTTTTCCTAAAAAAACTTCCCTTTTTCCATAAAAAACCTAACTTTTCATATTCCAACATCTTCATTACTATAAATCTTATTCTATTTCATCTCCATCCAATCCAAATATCTAACATCCCCAACTTCCAAAATCTTCTTCCTCAAAAAATAAACTTTTTCATATATTTTCCCTTCATCCTCCCTTTCTTCAATTTCATACACCGTATCTTTCCAATTCCCTTTAACTAAATTTACCCTGCATTCGGCCCATATCCTCTGCAATTCTCCATAAATTTTCCAATCAGGTGTGGTCTAAATACTTAATACTTCAAACATAAGCATACCCCAATGTTTATTAAACCTAGTAATTTCATCAGAAAAATCTCTTCTTAATCCTCTAGGAAGGTTATCATAAATCAAAGCGCAATGTAAATAAAATATCCCAAATCTCGTGTAAAGTTTATCCGCAGGGAGCCATTCTTTCGCTAAATGTTTACTAAAAACATAGTCCCTAGTATGTAAAACAACAGGTCTCCAGGTTTTATCAGCAAACTTAAGCCTAACATCATGTAAAAACGACACTTTCTGATAATCATAAAAAGCTAATTCTGTGTTTCCAAGGATTTTCTTCATATACTCCTAAGAATTTTTATAATAAATTACTAGTAATCATTTACTAATTAAGAAAACAACTCAATCCAGAACATAATAAACCCACTTATTCCTATAAGTGTCATAATAACCAAAACAATATACGCTATAAGCAAATCTTTCCTTGTGTACTTCCCTGGAAAAGCTTTAATATAGTACATACAAGGTAATATAAAGCATATGATTGGATTAGAAATTGTCCCTAAAACATTAAGCACATAACCAATATTTGGGATAACAAGTGCTAGACCTAAAGCTGAGAATACTTCAATAGTCACAACAAGGAAATATTGTTTTTTTGTTGGTCTTCTCTGATATAATATCGACAAAGTTGCATCACGACAAGGGTGGACTAATAATGGGGTTCCACAAAGTACAGTAATTGCTATAGCCATAGAAGCCTAAATATTTTTTTACTATAATAATCGGCACATCACCATTATGATATTTTGCTTGTAAAATCTGTGTAGGGAAATCAGTAATTGGATGATACTCTTTATAAAAAGTCAAAAAACCAAATATCCCGACTATTAAATATAAAAAAAGTACAATTATCAACCCACGAGATAAAAACTTAAACCCTCGTTTTGTACTTCTTCTTTGAAGCTCTTGGTATATTGGTATAACATTTGGATGACAAGTAAAAGAAAACACAACATAACCCGCTGCGGTAAAAATGCTGTAGGCTGAAAACTCAGTTGCAGGAGCATCATCAAATCTTGAATTTGTCTCACCTGATCTCATAGAAAAAAATCCATATGTTATGGCAATACCTAAGTATATACATGCACAACAGCTTAATAAAGATGTATATCTTAAAGCTGATATTTCTTGTTTTAAAGATAAAGGATATACAACAAGAGTACATATCATGCAACCCCACATATAATTATTTGTAGCAAAAGCATTATCGACACCGAAGAGTTTGAGACAATTTGGCACGAGATCTTTGAGTAAAACTAAATATGCTATAACTGTTCCATAGTTGTTAATAATCATATTGACTTCTGCAAAAGTTCTCATTTTATGACCATAAAGTTCATTACCAATAGATTCGTATGTAAGTTTACCTGTTTTCTCAGCAGCTAAAACTAGTAATTGGCAAGTATATAAAGATACTATCATGCCTAATATAAAAAGAATTATTCCTTGATATAAACCTGAGATGTTTACAACATAAGGGAGACTTAATATCCCAGCTCCAACTGTTGAAGCTAAAATTGTCAACATGCTACCTTTTAATCCACCAGCTTGGAATTTCCTTTGTATATATCGACTTGGTGAACTCAATAAATATCGAAGCCTTTGTGTAGGAGACATAGGAGATTTTGAGTTATAAGTTGTAAATGTTGAATCAGGAGTGTTATTGATATCTATTCTGTGAGTTGGATGCTCAGTTTCCATCATAACAAAGTCTCCCATTTTTTATATGTGGATTTAATTTAGAAATTTAGTTTGTAAAGTAGTTTGGTTTTAGGGTGTTATTTGGGAGATTAGGAAAGGGTTATGATGGGAAATTAATATGGAGAAGGTGAGATTTTAATGAAGGGAAGGTTTTTTATTGTAAAAATGGATTTTGGGTATTAATTAAAAAATGTTTTTTGAGTGGGGATATTCTGGTTTACTATATGTTTGGATTTTGGTAAGAAGGGTTTAGTAATAAAACTATTTTTTTGGTTTTTGGATAAAGAGATTTGAGTTTATTTTTTTTGTATTTAGTGAGATTTGGATAGGATTTGGGACTTTTAAGCTTTGGAGAGGATTTGATTTAAATTAGGTTTGGCAAACTTTTTTAGTTCAGTCAACAGTTTTTTTTATTTTTTTGCAATGAGTTCTTATTTGGTGGAGTTATTTTTTCGTTTAGTATTTTGGCTATTTTTAGAGTTTCTTCCATTTATTTTAGATTCTAGGTATAGGGGAATGCTTACGCTTTATTTTATCTTTAAGTAATTATGCAGTTCTTGCATTGTCCTCCATCCCTAGTATGAACATTTTTTTTAACAGTCCTTTTAGCAGAATCATCAATAGAAATACTATACCCAGCCATAACCGTGTTATATTTAATTTCATCTGAGTTTTCCGTTTGATTAAGTCGTATTTCTCTTGTCATACTATCTCTAACCTGTGGAGTCTTTAAATTCTCAATCTCATCAATAACAACAGAAACACTTCTTTTACTAACATAAGCAAGCATAATCCCCCCAAGACATGCTCTTTTTCCATGTACAATACAAGCACGACTCTGACTAAATTTAATTCCTGAAGTTTGCAAAAAGCTTAAAACTGATTCAGGAGTCTGTAATCGTCCATTTGAATCTAAAATGTTAAAAGCTAAGTAATTTATCTGCACAGCTTGCTGATAAAAAGATTCTCTTTTCAAAAATTCTTCTTTTGTCATAACAAGTTCATTGTTAAAAGGTAAATATGCTCTTTCTGCTTTAGAAATCAGTGGCGGTGTACCACTTATTAATTGTATAAGATTTGTTGCATAAACGGATCTTGGCATAATTCTAACCTCAGCAAAACCAGCAGCACGTAAAGCCCAGTATGCTTTTGAAGCTGAGAAAAGGTCACCTGAATCGTAACATGTTAAAATTTTGTCCCCAGGTATTTCAAGTGAACATACGGTGTTAATGAATTTTGCAGTCATGTCATCTACAATAAGCCAATGACTTCCTGAATAATATTCTTCTGGTGGACTAAGATTAGATGAACAATAGATTATAAAAACCTCTTGAGACTTTTCATGAATTTCTTCTATTGTGATAAAAGGGTTCATAAATATATTATTAGAGAAAAGATCATTTAGAATTTGGAATAAAAGTCTGAGGAAAATGTGAGTAGAAATTTTGATAGAAAAAGATTTTGGGTGGGAATTTAAGAAATACTGAGGGAGGAAATAAATGGTTGCAGGAAAAAAAAAGCAGGTGATTTTAAACCCGAAAACTAAAAACTCTAGATTTTAAATCCAAAATTTTAAGCACCAGTTTTAAATACCCTAAAAAATTAAATATTTCCCAAACTCTATACAAAAACTACACTAAAACTCTTATAATTCCCTCTAATTTTATTAATTATTACGCTTCGTTCTCAACATTCCTCTTTTCGAATTTTGAGTCTTCATGGTTATTATCTTTAGGTTGTGAAACCCTCTCTTGGCTACAAGTAAAAAACAAGACAAAATAAAACCCAGATGCACAAAACATGACAATTGAAATGACTAAAAAGTAAACAGGTGTCCATCTAAAAGTAATTGTCCCAAGGAATAAGAAAAAAAGTGCTTTTCCTATATAATATTTCAAGAAGAAAAAGCAGGACATAAGTCTATCACAAGGCATTTCTGAAAAGCAAACCAAGATACCGAACAGTATGTAATACACAGTTAAAAAGAAGTCCCTTGGTCCTCCAATGCTCATTGATATAAACTTTACTATGCCCAAAGCGATAAGCGCAACTCCACACGCAAATGTCAAGACTCTTAGTAGAAAGACAAATCTATCATTACCCTGTGCCATTTATATATCGATTGTTTTACCCGGATAGGATTTAGGGAATAAAACTTAAGTCAAAAATAAGTTGAAAAAATCTCCCTAGTCTATTTACACATGAAAACTATAAAAGCCTAAACCTCATAAAGTAAAACTTTTATCTTAAACTCACTTCCACAACCCTCCTTTACCTTTCCTAACCGGCATCGGCACCCTTTTCCCAGGTACTTTTTCTGGTTCTTTCACACTTTCATCGATAAGTATATCAAAAAACCCAACACTTCTCTCAGTACAAGTATTCGCTCCATGTTTCCCTTTATCTTCCATCCAATCAGATGGGACAACAATAGCAAAAATATCCCTTAACAACTGTGACTTTAAAACCCTATCTTTTTCACTTGTCGTTGTAAGACTAGGTGAAGCATTAACTTCAAGTAGCCAAGGTTTCAAATTATTATCAATAAGAATATCATAACCATAGCATTCAAAACAATGTCTATCATTTATCATAACACTTTGACAAGCTTTTAAACTTTGTATAATAATAGTGTTTATATCAGAAAAACATTTATCAGCTTGATTTTTACCTCTAGTACTTTCAAGATAAAAACGTAAACTTTGCATACTCCATTTGCCACCATGTTTATCGTTATACACATCAGAGTGTTTTTGTATTGCCACATTAGTCAAATGAATAAACATATTGTCGATTTCAGAGATATCTGAAGTGTATTTTTCATTACAAAAACGACAGAAACCTTGGCGGAACATGTATGCTTTTAGTGGTCTAAAGCTTGTGACAAGGACGTAAAGCCTCATGTCGAATTTTTTGCCCCCGATAAGAAGAGGATTGTCAATGTATTTGGAAATAACATATGCTTCTTTCATAGCTATAGATTGGAAAGGAAGTTTTGAGGAAGTGGCCCATTTTTTGATTTGAGAGATTTTGTTAACGAGGAAAATCCCTTTGCCTTGAGATTTACCGTTTGGTTTCATGATCCAAGTGGTGTTTGGGTTTCTTTTAAATTCTTCAACAAAAATCGAGTAATCGCCTGGAAGGTTGTATGTCTGAGGAATTATATCTAAATACAAATAATTTCCATGCTCGTCTTTATCTGCAATAGGGTTGTTTTCTTTTTCCATTTCCCTTCTAAATCTCTTGATATTCTTTGCCATAAGATCTTTTCTTGTCAGTTCATAGTGGTTCGGGAAGTGGTTTAGAAGCTGGAAGTCACCAAGTCGTTGTCCAGTGTCTGGGTTGAAAATTTGTTTCACAGTCCAAACACTTGCCCAAAAAATGTTCCAGTCATCATCTCCACTGCAGTGTTGCCATTGACGCTTTTCGAAATTCACTAAGATAACATACTTATCGAAATCTGATTTCCATTTCAATTTTGGCGTTGGGTTCATTTGATATTATTTTCGAAACATTATGAAATATGTTATATGGATTTAGAAGGTTTATAGGGAAATTTTTATTTGGTTTTGAAAAAATGATAAGATTAGAGTTGAAAGTATGGGTAGTATTTTTTATATTTGGGAGGTTTTTTTGTAGGATATGGGGTATTTGGCTTTGTAAATATTTTTTTTTTTATGCTAAGTATTATAGTTAGAAGTTGTAATAAGACAGAAGAAGTGGATAATTTTATGTTGTTGATATTAAAAACTCAGTACCCTACCAAAAATCATTTAACACCCTAAATCCAATTAAAAGCATTTACTTTTTATAAATCTCTTCTTCCATCATCCTAATACTAAAAATAAAAAGTTCAATTATTAAAAACTCACTTATGCTTACGACCATACNAAAATCCAATTAAAAGCATTTACTTTTTATAAATCTCTTCTTCCATCATCCTAATACTAAAAATAAAAAGTTCAATTATTAAAAACTCACTTATGCTTACGACCATACTCTTCAGGAGGTGGATCAACATACGAGAGTTCCCCCAAATCAGTTAAATCCGATACTTTGCTTTTAATCCTATTATTATTCGGTATTTTCTCAACAATATTCTTCACAGTCTGTTTTCTAACAAAATTCTTTATAGTATTAGATCTTTCCAAATCCTTTCTAACCATAATCACACTTTGATTAATCCCTTTCCTAATCGTCTCCATACATTCTTTACAACTTTTATCCAAAAGTGATTCAGGACTTTTATCACAAAGCCTCGCAACTTTATTAGTAAATCTTCCACACCATTCCCTTATTTTAGTTTTAATCAAAACCAGTTGTTTCATCTTAAAATTTTCTTCAACCACAATTTTCCTTATATTATGAAGTTCAATATTCCCTATTAAATCTTTTTTTCCATATTCCAAAGGGTCGATTTCATTAAGCTTATCTAATGAATTCTGCATATTATCAATCTTATCCCTATAATCACTAAGTTCAATTTCCTTTCTTTTTACTGTAGCTAAAAAATCAGCATAAATCTGTTCTTTAGTTAAATATTTTTCTACAAGCACAGGAACTTCTTGTATCCCTGTAGCGATTTTTATTCTAAAAAAAGCATCTTCATACCTTTTCCATTTAACTTGCTCTTTTTCAAATCTCATTGATGAAGCCATATACCACATAAAATGTAATAAAAATTTCTCTCGCATTTCTTCAAGCTCCCGGCTTTGGTCTTCAATCATAACTTTTTCCATCATTTCTTTTTGCTTCATTTTATGAAAAAGACGCTTTTCAGAAAGGTCTTTGCGCTTTTTTACATCTTTTTCGACTTTTTCAAGTTCTTTAGCTTTGTTTTGTTTTACGAAATTCACAGACTCTCGGATTGATGAAAAGGCAATTGCCGCACTGAATTTTGTTTCTTTGGCTTTGATTGACTTTTTCCCTTCGATTTCTAGTTCGAAAGATTGATTGTACAGGGATTTTTCTAGTTTGCGGTATTTCCTTTTTAGGAAAACCAGGGTAGTTCGAATTCTATCGAGAACATGAAGATAGATTGTTTGATTATCAACTTCATTTGCTTGGTCTTTGAGTACAAGTTCTATTTGTGATTCTATTAAACCTACCTTTTCAGCGAGGATTTGGAAGACGTTTTTTCTTAGTTCGACAACTTCATCTATTTTCAAACCTTCACTTTTAAGCTTTGCAAGTCTAGCATCACCTCTTGTATAACTGAATCTTTCTCTGTCCATAAGGGTTTTTAATGCACCCAGTTGAGAAGAAACTTCAAAAGAGTCTGATAGTTGAAGTTTTTCTTGTGGGGTATAAACGTAGGCTGTGTCTAAGAATGAGCCGGATTTACGGGAATGGATTATATTTCTGATTTTACGGTCTGTAGCTTGGGCCATAAATGAAGAATTGGTTTTGTCCCAGCTTAATCTTGATTGTTTATATGAAGTGTGTGACAGTTTTTCCATTTATTTGTTAAGAAAGTTGGGATTACTGTTAAAAAATTGGCACAAAATTTGATATAAGATGAGGTGAATAATGAGTTGGCTTGATTTTGTTGGGCGATGCATAATGGATTGTATGAAGATATTGATAAGAAATGTTGAATTTTAGATGAAAATAAAGTTGAATTAGAAAATGATTTAAAATCACAAAGGGTTTAGAAGAAGTAAATTGTTTTCTGGAAATATGCTAATTTTTGAATAAAATTTAAAACATTTTTCGAGATGTGGAAAACTATGTTTTATAGATAATAATAAATTTTTATTGGCTAAATGTAGTTCTAAGAGTTAATCAAAGTACAAATTATGCATTTTAGGTTTAGAAAATCATATAAAAACTACTTAAAATTTAAAATGTTAAAAATAAACAAACAAGAATTTAAAATACATTCAATTGGATATAAAATATTGTCGTTCTTTTAATTATATAGTAATATTGGGAAATGATAGAATTTATATGAAGCAAGCTAATAAGACATTTATATATTTTATTTAATCTATATTATATTACAAAAAAATCATAATGTGGGTTTAAATCGCAAGGGATAAAACACATAATTAAATAATACAGAAGAAATATTTTCAATACTATGTTAATTTCTCGTATATAAAAGTGATATCTTAGATTTCTGTATAGATCATAATTAATTTTAAACACCTTTTTCAAAGAATCTAAAAGCACACAACAAACTTAAAGACAAATAAAATCATAAATTTTAAGTGATCAAATATCCATATACCTTATGTACAAATACTTATATTTCTTCCCTATTATCTCACAACAAAATCTCTCTTTTTCCCTATCATACCCTCTAAAAAAAGCAACAACACTAAGCCTAACTTAAATTTAAAATCCTTCAGCATAAGCTTAATCTTCCCTAAACAGAAATACAAACCTATCCATAACTAAAAAAAGTTATAATAATCTCTAAAAATCCTAAAAAATCAAACATTATCATACCTAAACCTCCTAATAAAAATACTTATTTCCAAAAACACACATACCCACAAATACAATTAAATACCAACACCCAAAAAATGGTCCAAACTGTGTAGTAAAATATGGCAGGAAAACTAAACGTGAAACCATGTGCTGCAAAACTAACCCACGACACTGAATTTTTAGGAAAAATGGACCCATACTGTAAAGTCAAACTTGGAGATACCATGAAGCGTACCTCTGTTCATAATAGTGCTGGCAAATTCCCTAGTTGGCGTGATGAACTAATTTTTGAAAGACACTTCGAGAACACAATAACAATAGAATGTTGGGATGCAGATACAGTGTCTAATGATGATCTTATAGGTGAAACAACAATCCCATTACAAGATACAATAAGTAAAGGACATACTGATGATTGGTATCAGCTCTCTTATAAAGGTCGTCCAGCAGGGACAATAAGAGTTGAGATGACTTGGAATTCAGTACAACTTAATATGAATAATGCTCCACAAGTCCTTTTAAATTCTATGCCTGGGTTTTTAAATAATAATTTTGGAAGACCTCAAGGACCACCTGCATATCAGAATTATCCTCAATATCCACCTCAACCTTATGGTACTATGCCTCCTGGATATGGAGCTCAACCAGGACCTTATGGTGCACCTCCACAAGGATATCCTCAATATCCACCTTCAACTATGTCACCTGGATATCCACCATCTTATGGGACTATGCCACCTGGATATCCACCATCTTATGGGACTATGCCTCCTGGATATCCACCACAAGGGTCTTATCCTCAATCTGGACCTTCAGGTGCTTATCCACCATCTGGTCCTCCTGGACAGAATCCACCTCAAGGATCACCAGGTCAGTATCCACCTCAAGGACCACCAGGTCAGTATCCACCTCAAGGACCACCAGGTCAGTATCCTCCTCAAGGACCACCGGGTCAGTATCCTCCTCAAGGACCACCAAGTCAACAAGGTTATTATCCACCAAGTGGTTCTCCATCTGCACCTGAGTATCAACCTAAGCATTAAAGAAATTCTATTTTATTCTATTAGGCTAATTTAGTTTAGTTTGGCTTACTAATTCCTCTTATCCATTTAAAAAACATAAAAAATTTATAGTTAATTTTGTTTGATATTTATGCTTGAGATTTTAATTATAATCTAAATTACATTTTCTTTCTTTCAATTTGCAAGCTATTTGATTATAAATAATATAAGTAATGATTTCTAAGTTTTTAGACTTTTAGTGATTTCATACATAAACAGAGAAATTCTTATAAATACTATAATCTAATTTCAAAAAACATATAAAAAATAATTAAATTTCTTAATGCCAATATCATAACAAAACGATATTCTACCTTTACACCACCTATAAAAACTATTATTCTATTATATCATTAAACATAAAAATTATAAAAACTAAAAGCCTTTCAAATATAAAAAGAAAGTTCTAAAATCCAGAAAAGCAGTTAGCCAAAGCCTAAACAAAATCTTGACACAACCACATAACAATCATAAATCCCACCAACCTAACCTTTACCATCTTCATAACTATCATTTGCAATATATTCATAATTCCCAACCTGTTGAATAATATCAAACTAATCTTTCTCACCATTTTACTACAATATTCTTCCTATGTCATAATCAAACACTATATCTTTTAAATATTTTCCGCATCTACCAAAACACATAAATCGACTTTTTATATTCTAAAACTTATTAAGAAACCTAAATCAATTGAATTCCATATTCTCCTGTTGAGTCTGAGGGTAAAAGCTCGGTGGGGTGTAAGTAAAGTTTATAGGTATATCATAAGCATGAACATGAATAAACTCAGGTGGTGGTAGATTGCTTATTACATTATCATACCCAATTGTCTCGTATTTAATACTCTCAAAAGTAAGACAAAGAGATAAATGCACTGAGACTTTAGACATCTTCATTAGAAAAACTGTTCCTTCATACAGACCTTTAACAACTGCTGGGTGAATTGGGAGGACAATAGAACCTATTATAAAGTCTTCTTGATGTAAGTTTTTAACAAAACATTGGATATTTAAGGTTTCTTCTTTGGTTTTTGTGAAGATCATTGTGTCTTCCCATTTGATTAAGTTACCCTGGACTTGTTGGGCAGAGGTGGAGAACTTTTGATTTCCACAAGTGATCTTAATGTAGAAGTTCGAAGCTTTGGATTTAAAATCAGGTAAAAGAAGCTTACCTTGGACTGGTTTTACATGAAGTTTTCCTACTGGTTTAGTTTCCATTTACTATTATATCTGATAAGGATGAGAGCTGGAAAAATTACTTGACTTTTTGCCAAATTATGGATTAAATTAGGACATTTTTCCAGTGATTTCTCTAGTATTGTTTTACTGAAGTTCTCTGACTGTTTTTATAAGATTATTCAAATTTTGGTGCTTTGGGGATTATGAAAAGAAAATTTCTCCTAACATAGAAAAATATATTTTTTTAGTATTTTTGCGTATTTTTAGAATGGTTTGGTTGATTTTGTGTGATTTTTGAATAAAAAGAATGGGATCATGTGATGTGGTTTTGATACATGCGAATTAAGTAATTTTTCTTAGGTTATTTAAATAGGTCATAAAGATTTTTTTGTTGTTGTTAGATAAATCATTAACATCCTTAGATGTGACAATTCTAAAATTTGAAACTTTTGATTTGATTTTTTGAATCTGAATGTTTTAGAATTTAAATATAAGAGTTTACTATATGTTTTTTTTTTTTAGATGTTTGGATATATGATGACATGAATTTTATGGTGGAAATATAAGAATCTGAGGAAAAAAATCATGTTTGCAATTTTGATATAACATAAAATAATATACTTCCAAACATTTTATAATAAAAAAAACTCACAAATTTCCGCTTCAAAATAATCCCATTAGCAAAATTACTCCAGCTTATTTCTCAATACAAGTTCATTCCTTTACTATATAACTTCATCCTTCACACAAAATCATCATAAACAGTATCTCTTAATCAAAATACCCTCAAAAAACCCCTTTACAAATCCAATCATCCTCTGAAATTCCTTATCAAAACCAATAAACCTTATCATATTTACTTCTAAAATTTTACTCCTTCAAATCACCTTCCAAATCACTATCCTCACTAGTCTTTGGTTTCTTAACCGGTTCTCCATCATCATTATCATCATCATCTTCAATAAAATCATTCATATCTTCATCCTCCTCATCATCATCATCATCTTCCTCATCTTCTGAAGCAACAGAAACTTCTTCTCCATTCTTATCAAGTCCATCAAGTACCTGAAGGTTTTTAAACACAGCAAATACTTTTTCAGCATATCCATTAACAGTAGTAACTGGGCAATTAAATAAATCAATACTTGCTAAATTGGTTAAAGGGCTTAAAATTTCTAATTCTTCTAATGAGGAAATCTGATTACCAGCAAGAGAAAGCATTGTAAGTGATGGTAAGACAAGTAAAGGTTTTAAATTGTTTCTTAATCTGTTATCACATAATTCTAGTCTTAAAAGCTTAGGGAGAACAGGGAAGTTATCTAAGGACTTAAGACCACATCCAGTGATGGATAATGATTCTAAATTTTGAAAAGTCTCAATTAAAAGTTTGTCATCCATTGATATACTTGAACCACGGTACTTGTCTAGAATAAGTTCATAAACTTCTTCAGCTTCAAAGCCTTGAATTTGTTGCTTTATGATACCCTCCATTTTAGTATAAGAGGAAAAATACGGATAGAGAAAAAGATAATTTTTTTGAAGGAGAGGATGAGATGAGAAATTAAGGGATGATTATTTGGACTGGAAAAAAGTTTTGGTATTGAAAATTAAGAGTTTTTATTTGTCGAAATTGGTTTTGGAAATACTCATGCGTTAAGGTATTTTTTTTATGATGAAATTTAGGGTTTTTGTTGGGAGGCTATTGGATAATGACTTTTGAAAATTTTGTGATGCTGAAGAATTTGGTTGTGGCTTTTGTTTTAAGGGTTTGGATTAAAAGTTTGGAGAGGATGATGGAAATTTATTTTTTGTTGTGGAAAATGTGAAGATTTTGTATTTATTATTGTGAATGAAGATTAGGAGATAATAATTGATGCAATTTGCTATGAGTTAAAATTTTTAGTGGGTAGTGGCAAAATCATAAGCCTTTCATCAAAATAACTAAAAACTTATCACACATTATAATTTTCCATCCAGCTTTCATCTAATTATTTAGAAACTTACAAAATTACAATTATCTAATCTCTAACCCTAAATTCTTTCTATCCTTTCATCAACATTATCACCTTAATTTCTTTAAATCAAAGTCAAATCAATTCTCAACCAAATCCTTCGTCCAATCTAAACCTAATAAAATTCAAAATCATCTTGTATAAAATGAAAAANCTTCGTCCAATCTAAACCTAATAAAATTCAAAATCATCTTGTATAAAATGAAAAAATCCACAATATACGATCGTAATTTAAAACTCCGCAAAGAAGTCTCAGCCAGTTCTTTTTACTTCCTTTTCTCCGAAATCATCCAATACAGCATCCGTCAAGATATTCATGATCTCGAAAAGCAACTTGAAGAACTTGGTATTCCATTAGGAGCCAGGTTTTTAGAACTCATAATCCTTAGAGAAAAAGGTTCTAAAAAAGAAACAACAATCGTAAACATGCTTATGCTGATAAAAAACAATCTTTGGCCTTTGATGTTTAATAAAAACAATTGTGTTGTAGAACAACATATGGACCAAGAGAATATTTATATGATCAAAGAAATTGAACCAAATATGTGTAATCAATTTGCAAGTCTTCCACGTGGACAATGCCATATGAATTGTGCATCTTTTATCGCTGGGATTATTGAAGGATTACTTACTGCAGCTAAGTTTCCAGCAAAAGTTACTGCAGTTTTTGATGATGGTGAGGAAGCTAAAGCAGAAGAAGGGGAGGAAAAAAGGACGGTTTATTTGATTAAGTTTGAAGATGAAGTTTTGGTTAGGGAGGCTAAGTCAAAGAAGTTTTAAATAGATATTAAAAATATATTGATTAGAATTTTTATTTGTTGTAGATTTACTAGGATGAGAGCTTTGGAAGGTTTTGTGGGATTAGATAAGAGTTTTGAGGGAAGGTTTGGAGTTGTATTAAAGATTATGATTAAAAATTTTTTTTTTGATAAGTTAGGATTTGTTATGAGATTATAATTATTTATGTGTTAGGAATTGGTTCGATTTTAGGTATGGGTTTGTGTTAAGAAGAGAAATTAGGTTTATGATATTTATTAATAAAAAAAGGGGGGGATTAGGATAATAAAAACTTTGATTAGCGGTTGAATAGATATTTTATAATTATTTATTTGATGTTGTTTTATGGGATGAAGAATTTGGAAAAAAACTTAGAGAAAAACGGCAAATAAGATATTGTAGAGATCGACAGAGAAATAAAAAACTTCATTAGGGTAGTATACTGTGGGAAAAAAATTAATAAGGGCTGGACAATAGTCAAGCGATAGTTTAGAAATAATGCTAATAGTCGTTTATTTTAGATAGGTTAATCATTCTCCCTAATCCTAAACCTATAAACTTAGACCTAATCTTCTTATTAAACCTACCTTAAACCATACAAAATTCTCTTCACAACTCATATTTCTCCATTTCTGACATTATAAAAAAATGGACCTTCCCAAAAAGCGACCAAGCCTAAAAAAATTCGCAAACTTAAACTCAAACAAAAAAACTAAAATAGCATCAATCATGAGATCTTCTCAATCATCGACAAAAGTCAAAAATCTAAATAAAAACATATGGAACGAAATCCTAAACTATATTGATTCAAGATCTTATTTTACGATATTCCCTCAATTAAACTCTTATTTTTACTTCCTCATAAAAGAATACAAAAACTTTAGACCATCCTTACAATTAATACTAAAACTATCAAGCGCATATATACAAAAAATATCATATAAAGCAATACGAAAAAATAATAAATGTATGGAAAGTATCCTTCAATGTAAATCCCTTGAAAAACTTGACCTAAAAATCCAATGGGAGTCTTTAGAAAATCACGATAATTTCGATTTGAAACAGGATTTTTGCGACTTTTTCATACCAATGGTATCATTAAAAACCCTTAAAGTACTTAAAATACGTGATTTAATTTATATTTTTAAACAATTATGCAAACTATTAGTCTTTATGGAAAGTCTTATTGAACTCAAAATAAACTTTGCAGAAAAATTCGAAAATGGCTTAAATTCAAATGCTATAAAACAATTACTTGAAAACTTAGAATCTAATCCAAAATCCCATATTAAAAAACTTTCGATACGGTATTATTGTGAAAATTATTTTTATATAAATTTTGAAAATTTGCTTAATTCCACATATATTAACAATTTTTTAGAAAAGTTTTCATTAAAAAGTTTATCATGTAAGTACATAGAGAAAATGAATATTTTTTTTAGAACATGTTATAATTTAAAGGTTATAAAACTTCCTAGTGTTTTTTATTTTGATAAAAAATCAGCTGATGATCTCTGTTTTTTTTTGATGAATAGTGTAAATATAGAAATCCTTTCAATACATGATTCTATAATGAAATCTTATAAATCCTTTTGTGAAGCGATTTTGTTTAATAAAAGTTTGAGAATTTTAGTTTTAGAACACCTTACTAGATCTGATGAAAAAAGGTTAAATTCAAAATTTGATGTTAGTCTTGAAGATGCAGGTGAACTTTTTAAAAATGTTGCGGGCAGTATGATTGAAGATTTTTCTATGGTTGCTGTTGATAATAAAATTACTGGTTTTTATGATGAACAGAAATTAGATGAGAGTTTAAGAGTTAATGAATTTTTTAGGGTGATAGACAAATCTTTGGCGATGAAAAATCATATACAGAAAATTTATATAAATATTAAAAATATCACTTATGAAAACATTTTATCATATGCTGATTTGATTGTAAAAAATGCTAGAATTGGGAAAATCGAATACTTTGCTGGGTATAATATAAAAATGCTGATTGATAATAAAATTGAAACTTTTGAGTTAAAAAACAATATCAAAGATTATGAAGACTACGATTCAGACACTATTCTCTATGAGCTTTTTATAATTCTCTTAAATGGGAATTGTAAAATCTCTAAAATCATAGAAAACAAAAAACCTAAAAATTCTACTGACGTTAAAGAATTGATAGAAACTCTAGAAAAAAGCAAAAATCTAATCATCAACCCAAAAAAACATCCTAAAAAATTCTCATCCCTTCATTATTTTTCCATACTTGCCTTATCAAGACAAATCCAAGGATTATCAATATTAAATCTAAGATATATTTACATGGAATCATACATTACTTCATTCAATAAATTATTAAAAAATATAAACTCTTTAGAAAAACTTAAACTAAGAATCCTAAACAAAAACGAGCGGGATATAGGTTTATCAAGAATAATAAAAACAATAACTTCATACCTAAACCATGTATCATATATAAAATGTAAATTCAAAAATTTCTGTAGCATAGAAACTACTGAAATCTTTAACGATTTGACTATTTATCAACCCTTACAAATTTTAAAACTAAAAAGATGTGTTTTATCTAATGAAAATTTAAATGGCAAATTGTNTATCATATATAAAATGTAAATTCAAAAATTTCTGTAGCATAGAAACTACTGAAATCTTTAACGACTTGACTATTTATCAACCCTTACAAATTTTAAAACTAAAAAGATGTGTTTTATCTAATGAAAATTTAAATGGCAAATTGTATGATTTTTTATTAAAATCTAGATTGATAATACTATGTTTATGTAATGTTATATTTACTTATAATATTGTTCTTGAGCTTGTTAAAGGCCTTGAAATTAATACAACTATAAAATGTTTGAGAGTAGAAAATATAGTTTATGAGGAAAAAATAGAAACATATAAAGGGGGGAAATTCATAAAAAGGAGGGAAAAAATATTATTGAAGATTATTGAGAGTATTAAGAATAAAGAAAATTATGAAATAGTGTCTGTTTATTATTTTTATCGAGTTCAACAGAATTTCTTTTTGAATTGGAGAATTGGGAAAGTTGATGATAAATGGATTGAAATTTATTTGTCGTCTATAGAGTTATTGATATCAAATAATCAGAAACTTAGAGAATTTAATATTTGTGTGGAGTTACCTTATAAGTTTCTTATTAGATATAGTGAGATAATGCTAAAGGGTATAAGAGATAATAGGAATTTAGAAATCGTTAACTATTTTGAAATAAGGAAAATACAGGAAAGCGAAACTGAAATTATTTTAAAATATAAAGGGGTTTTTTCTGATAAGAAACTTTGTAATTTTTTAGTTCGTTTATGAAAAAAAGGAATATGAATCATGGGTTTTATGATTTAATGTCTGTTGTGCTTTCTGAACTTGCAAAAAATTATCAGCCTCTTGCTATAGAATCATTTATTCAAACTCTCTATGGAAAAAAAATCACTTCTAAATTCAAAAGGTTAATTTTAAATTTAAAAAATGCGGTTAGTAATGAAATCTATAAAATATTCAGATACAATTTCATAGAAGTTTTTCGTCATCTAGAAGAGCTTTTATTTTATGATTTTCAAATCATGCCATCAGAGATCGAAATTATTAAAAAAAACATATCTGAACTTGAAAACCTTCATACAATAAAACTTATAAATAATTTCCTTGAAGCTGCTAATGATATCTCAGGTTTCCTTAGCCCTAAAAACCTTCGTTACTTAAAAATCTCTGATAATATCCTTAGTATAAACCACCTCAAAAAATTTTCAGAAAAAATAAAATCCTCAAATATCGAAAAATTAACTCTAAAAAACACATCATCTATGAAATACTCTAATCCTGAACACTTTTTTACTCGTCTAATTGAAGCTATTGGATGTTCTTCTCTAAAAATATTAAAAGTTTATATAAAATATACTCAAAGTCTTTTAGATATTATAATTTCAAGGCTTAATAATTTCCCAAATCTTGAGTATTTAGGTTTATCTATTGATAATGACTATAAAAGTTGTGAAAATTCTATTAAAAACCTTATATCAATAGTGAAAAATAGAATAAATAAATTGTGTGTTATAAAAATCAATAAATACGCTTGGGATATAGAAAAAATTAAAGAAGAAAAAGATGTGAAAGTTGCTGATAGAAAACTATGTCCTGGAGATTTAATGGTTTTAGCTGAACTTTGTGAACAAAAAATTATAGAAAATATAAGTAGTGTTGATTTATCAGAAAATGCTGATATTGTTGATGAGAATTTTCCAGAAAATATTATAAGGGTTATAAAAACTTCAGGATGCGCTAGTGTTTATTTGAAAAACTCAAATTGTGATGTGAAGAATAAAAAAGAAATTAAAAGGCTGCTAAAAGAAACAGGATTTTCTGAGGTTAGGGTTATAATTTAACAAGTTCATATTTCAGTTAAAATTATATTTAGAAATTTAGTATTAGAAATTAAATATTAGATATTTTATTATAAGAATCATATATTTTCATAACTATTCCCTTTAATCCTCATAATTATTATTTTCCTACAAGGAAAATATAGGATTTAAGTGTTTTTATACCCCTTGGCTTAAACTTCAAAAGTATTTTATCTATTTATTAAAATCAAGGGGCAGAAAAATTTAATAAATAGTTTTTTTTTATAATAAACTTATAATGGGGCAGATTTTTTCAAATGCTTGGCAAAAAGTTTTTAAATACCCAAGAATAAACATAATTGTCGTCGGATTAGATGCTTCTGGTAAAACTACAATTCTTTATAAATCCAAGTTTGGGGAAGTGCTAAATTCACAGTCTTTATTTTATTCATATGAGACTGTAGATAATCGTGAATTATCAATAAAATCCTGGGATCTTGGGGGAAGTGACAGGAGTATTAGCTCTTTATATAAACGTTTTTATGAAAATGTTCAAGGGATTATTTTTGTTGTTGATTCAAATGATCGATATAGAATAGAAGATGCATATTATGAACTAGATAAAATTCTTAAAGATAATCAGTTAAATGATGCAGTATTATTAGTGTTTGCGAATAAACAAGATCTTCCTGAAGCTATGAAACCTGATGAAATAGCTAGAAAATTTAAATTGTATGATATTCAAGGAAGGAATTGGCTTGTTCAGGATTCATGTGCATGCATGGGTAGGGGGTATGGGATTTCTGAAGGCTTTGAGTGGCTTTTAAATGAAATTCATAAAAAAAATGAGAGAAAGTTTGGTTAAATAAGTTTTAGAATTGATTAAATGTATAGTAAAGTATACTTAGATTATATACTTCAATATAATATTTGTAAGCTTGCTTTGTAAATTATTCTTCCTTATAAAAATTATTGTGATTTTACTTTGGATTTAAATCTGTTTATATAAATTCACAATTTTTTTATTTTTTATAAATTTTATAATTAATCAATATCTAGGTCTGAATGAATGGAATAGAGTTTTGTAAAAACACTTTTATGAAAATATTCAAGGTCTAGTTTTTGTTATTGATTTCTGATAGAGAAAGTATAAATCTAGTGCATGAAAATTTACAAATTTTCTACATGAGGATCAACTAATGATTCAAACTTATCAGTGTTCGCAAAAAGCAAGATTTATAAGATGTTATAACAGTTGATGAAATTCCTGAAAAGTTATGCTTGTCTAATATTTATAAACTTAGTTTGCTCAAAGTTCATGCTCAATTAAAGGTCAAGGGTTTTATAAAGGCCTTAAGTATCTAAAATAGTTCAAAAAAAATAACAAAAGTCTATCTGGATAATAATACATAAAAAAACAACAAAAATCTATCTAGATAATAATACACAAAAAAACAACAAAAATCTGTCTAGATAATAATACATAAAAAATCAATTAAAAAAATTACAATTTTAAAACATTATATATAAAAAAATCCTCTAATAAATTTCAAAGCATTTCCTAACCCAAACTAATTTCCTATAAACATATCTAAAACTACACAAAAATTGTATTTATAATTCGTTAATGGGAAAACTCTTTTCAAAACTATGGCAGAAGCTCTTTACAAAAGGAGATTTTAAAATCCTTATGCTTGGTCTAGACGGGGCAGGTAAAACAACAATCCTTTATAATCTCAAACTAGATAAAATAGTCACAACAGTTCCAACACTTGGATTCAATGTAGAACGTTTAAACTATCACAATATTTCTTTTATTGTATGGGATGCTGGTGGACAAGAAAATGTCAGATCTTTATGGAGATACTATTATCAAAATACTCAAGGACTTATATTTGTTATAGATTCAAGCGATATTAATAGAATTAATGATGCTTGTAATGAATTTCAAAAATTACTTGATGAAGATCAATTACGTGATGCTGATATTTTGATATATGCTAATAAAAATGATTTATTTAATACGATAAATGTTGAAGAAATTGTTGTAAAGTTTGGGTTGAATAAACTTCGTGGAAGAAATTTTTTTGTTCAAAGTTCTTGTGCGAGTAGAGGTGAAGGGATTTTTGAAGGTATGGAATGGTTATCAAATGCTATAATGCGAAGATGGAGATGATGAATTATGTGTTTAATACTAAGTTTTTTTTATATTTTTGTGATATTTTATAAATAACCATATCATCTATACAAAAAATTCCCAAATAACATAAACCTTAATATAATGAAATACTCCAAAACCGGAATTCTAAAGAAAAAAATCGGCCCTGCAAGTGACATCCTCCAAGAAGAAGCCAAAAGAATGGAAGAAAAGCTTTCAGAACTAAAAGAGTTCATGCAAAAAGAAAAAGAAAAACGTGACCAGGCGCCTAAAATGAAAGACGGTAGCAAATGGAGATCAGCCACAACCAACAAGCCTATAAATGGATATGCTGACCTAGTCCTAACTCAAAAAGGTAAAGTTCAAACAAAGCCAAAACCCCAAGTAAAAAAAGAAGAATACATTTCCACAAATGTTTTACTAGGAGAAATCGATGAAAAGCCTCAACCTAAACCTCAAATCAAAGTAAAAACAGATGAAGTCCTTGAATTTCTAGCAAATTGTGGAATGGAAAAATATCATAAAATCTTCATAGAAAACGGAATCGAAGAAATAGAAATTTTACTAGAACTCACAGAAGGACATTTAGCTAACATGAACATTCCTCTAGGTCACAGACTGAAAATATTAAAAAAAATCAAAGATTCAAAAGGTAAAGAAAATACTTATAAGCCTTTAGAAATAGCACCTCCTGAAATCCAATCTAAAACTCATGAAATATGTGTTGGTGATGATGAAGAAATCCCTAAAGGTGAATATAATGAAAATGACTCATATGGTATGTTTAAAGAAGCTATTGAACAATTTAGAAATAGTAGCAACCCTACTAAACATAAAACTAAAAGTAAATCTAATGAAGAACCTCAGAAAAAAGTTAGATTTCTTGAACCGATAACAGAAGAAATGCTACCTAAAGAAATAAAAGGAATGCTATATGAAGGAACATGGGCACCTGAACAAGCAGCGTTACCTGAAACATTTGAAGAAAGCTCAGGGACTAATGCAGCTGGGTTGATAAAAAATAGGAAATCATGTTGGAATTGTTATAAAATTTTCTCAGGAGAAGGAGTTTGTAAGGCTTATGAAAAAGAATTTTGTTCAGATGGATGTGTTAAATTGTATTATGAGAGTAGATCAGTTAAATGTCCTTGTGGAAATGAGTTTGTTAAAAGTGAAGGGAGGATTGTTAAAGGGGTTTGGGTTTGTTGTGAAAAATGTGGGGATTTACAAGAAGAGGTAGAAGGGGAGATAAAAGATGAGGATATGGGAAATGATGAAGAGAAAAGGGAAGGAAGAGTGGAGGATAGAGAAAGTATGGAATCAGATGAGGAAGAGAATGATTTTATTTGTATTGACCCAACTACTGGAGATCCGATATTGAGAAGTAATTAGTGTAATTGATATGGATTAGAATATATAGGTAATGAAGATCATGTTTTAGTTTGGGAAGTTTAAGTTTATAAGTTTTTTTTTAGGTTGAGTAGTTTGAGAAAATATTTTTTGATGATAGTTTTTAGATAAAATGTTTTGAAATCTTTTTTATTATCCTATATTTTCGATTAGGATTTAGTTTTTAGATAAAATGTTTTGAAATCTTTTTTATTATCCTATATTTTCGATTAGGATTTATTATTTATATGGAAAGCCTTAGAGAGCTTTTAGTACCTTTTTTGGTTGTTTGTTCAATTACAGTATTAATAATCAAGGCAATACCTAAATCTCAAGAAAGAAGACAGCAACCCGCAGCTCCAGTGTTAGAAACTGGAAATATCGACATTAACATCATTCGAGGTAGAAACAGTGAAACAATAAGTGTTGATGTTCAAAGCACACCTATGTTAATTGTATCACGTTTTTACACACCAGGAGAATTAGCAAACAAAACTGTGATATTTGTTTGTAGTGGGAAAAGGCTTAATAATGATATAGCTATTGGATTACAAGGTGTACGTAATGGAAGTTTTATACATACTCAAATTATAGATACGACACAAGCAGAATATAGGGCAAATAAGAATCAAAGCATATTAACACTTACTATTTGTGGGATTTGTTTAGGAGTTTTATGGGCTGTGTACTTTGCCAATCCTACTTATTTCTCATTTCTTTCTAAGACGTTGCTTATAGCTTTTAGTGAAATCCTAGGGATTTTTATTTACAATAATAATAAAAGGTAGATTGAAATGTCCTATAAAAGAATGGGTAATTTATATGTTTTTTTTAAGAAATTATGGCTTTGATTAAAGAAGGAGGTAAAAAATATATTGAAATTTTACTTTTAAAATGGGTGTTAGGATTATGTAGAATTTCTGTTATGAATTTTGTGAAAGTAAAGATGATGAGATCGTAGTTTTTATTATGATTTTAGTATTTTATATATATGTAAAAGGTGATTTATAAAATTAGTTAATGATGGGTTTTAGAATCTAAAGTTATCATATAGAAAGTGGTTTGCAAGAAAGATTCGTAAATAAATAACTCTTTGTATCTCATTACACAAACTGATAATTTATCCTTACTCAAAAACCCCCAGCAATAATCTCGAGCACATTCTATATCCCCAGCTTCCAAATATTTTCTTAATGCTAAAAACCTTATCCTTTACTAATAATAAATTCTAAATAACCATTACAACTCTGACTAAAAACTTCATCATCATCATCATCTACCCAAACTTTTTTCAAAATCCTTCAAAATACCCTCAATAAAACATCTAACCCTAACCTCCTCCCCCAATCAAACCCCTAAATTACTAAACCCAAAACCCTATAAAAATTATAATATGGATAAATAGTTACAAAATATTACCTAACTGTTCCTTAACAGCTTCCTTCCAAGACTTATAATGTGAAGTCTTTTTCCAGATGTAATAAAACCTAGTGATTTCTTGTAAAGTTTTAGATTCTTCTAACAACCTACCAACAACATCAAATTTTTTCCCAAACATACACATGACACTTTCAAATACAGCAATTTCTTTAGGACTCCACGATTCTATTTAAAAACTACCGAAATCTAATTCGCTACGAAGAGGTGATAAGATCATAGAAAGAGGGTCATTTAATTGTGATGACCTAGTACGTTTACCAGGTCGGAAAATCTCAGCAGTGTCTTTACTTTTAGGATGTGGGTCTCCAAAGTACATCATAGTAACAGTGCTTAAATAGTTCTCAAATGACTGCAACGCTTTACCAGCAAGGATCTTGTCCTTACTCATTTCAAGCGTATTTTTAGTCTGAGAGTAGTAGTTTTGTGAATTACTATTAAGCCATTTTCTTGAAGCTTTCATAAAGATTGAAGGCTGAACTTGCTTGAATAAAGGGTTTAGATTGAGGTTTGATAAGCTAATTAGGGATTACCTAGAAAATGATATATCACTAGATGAACCAATACTGCTCCAGTCGCAGAAATCTAAAAAAGACTTGTTTTCAATCTCTTTATGACTTTCTAGCTGTGAGGCAGTTGCAGCTACTGGGCTTTTAGGCATATCAAAACTCATAATATATATATGAAAGGCATAATAAGATGCCTATAAATATTTGCTAAGCATATAAAATTTTCAATATATAGACTTTATTGAGCTTAGGAGGTCTGTTTATGTTATGATATGCTGATCTTAAAAACTCTATATATTCACACTTGCTTTATGGTCCTTTTTTTAGCCACGACTAAAGTATGGAAGGGTAGATTTATTGTCTAAAGAAATTTCGACTCAAGTTCCCGTGGAGTTATTTTTTATAACAAAAACATGCTAAAATTATATAGTTTACGCTAACTTTTGTCGTTAAACATTATACAAAGACATTCTGGATTCACTTTGATATAAGATCGCCCTAGGGTTTAGACTTGATTTTTTGCTTTCTTTAGGGTTTATAGGCTTTTTACATTCAGATTAGCTTATTTGATAATAAATATTGGCTTTAAGCTTAAAAATTGAGTTTGACAAATTTTTAGTTTCAAGCTGGAAAAACTATCAAGTTCTTATGAGAAATATATAAGATGATGATATTTGATATAGTTTTCAGTTTGGAAGATTAGATTATATAAAAACTTCAAAGAGCTTATTTGGAAGATTTTCAGAAGAATCTGATATGGAAAATTAGTATAAAATTTTTAGGAGTAGAGATGATAAGAAAGTATATATAAAGTGTATAAATGATAAGAAAATATAAAAATTACTTGTTGAATTTATATAATTAAAGTCTGAGATTTTGGGGTAGTTTATGAGGATTGTGAGGTTTTGGATAAGGCTATGAAGAAAAGGAGTAGGGTTGGTTTTATGTGTTTTTCATGATTAATAGAAGATGTAAGAGGATAATGAACCTTTTTTTTGGGTTATAGAGTTGGATAAGCGGCTAAATAATTTCATTTATGGGGTTTCTAGGTTGGAAATAAGAGTGTTCTATTTTTTGAAGGATGAAATTATAATGAAAACAGTTTTTCCTTATGATAGTTTATTATAAAAGTTAGCTCAGAGCAGCCTCAGCTCAAAAAAGTCCTCTAGAGCTGCAAAATGCTAATGATTTAAGAATAGACGAATTAATCCTAGCACATCCAATAAGCACAGCAATTATTTCAGTTATATTCGCAGCAATGCTCTTAGCCATAATACTAAAAGCTTATATCTCATGGAATGCGGCTAATGAAGTTAAGATTATTTTACAATCCAAATACATGAATTCAAAAGAAGCTAAAAGCTTGATGAATTCTGAGATATCAAATTCTCCAGAGTTCAAAGAGAAAATACCTGATCTCAAAAATAACGAGTAAGATAATAAATCATGTATTTCCACTTATAGTATATCCAATAATAATCATATAAACTAATAATTATGAATTCTAGATCCACATGGCTTAACCATACAAGAGAGTATTTAAAGCAAGATGTCAAAGGAAGAAAATATTTCCGTGTTCATAAAAACAATCATGATCAATCACCTTTTGAAGATACTAAACATATAAGTAATAGAACTATTAAACTGAATGAAAAAAACTATACATCAATGTCCCCGACTAATAAAAACACTCAGAAAAACCCGCAAACAGGATATTTTGAGGATAAAGATTTGACAAAACAGTTACTTCAGAAAGATACTGAATTAAGATTACTTAGACAGTTGTATAAAGAAGCTAATCAGAAACTAAGAAGTGTAGAAAAAATCAAAGTTATTGAAAACAATCTTAGAGGTATTGGTGTTGATGAAAAGAATAATAATAGAGGACTTCCACAAGTTGATAGTTTTGTCCATGAAAAATCGCCTAATGGGAAATATTCTCCGCTTCCTGAGTTGAATAATAAGAGAAATCAGTCTACTCCAAATGTTAAATCGGGACTACTTCCTGAGGTTTTATCGCATTCTATTTTTAAGCAACATAGGTATACTAAAAATCGGCCTAAGATTGTTTTCGGCAACCCAATTACAGGCATTATTACACCTATGATTTAAACTAAATACTTATATTTTTGGTTTTTTATATGTTTTTGATTATAAATATATGGGTGATTGTAAGAAAATATGCTAATAAAGTGGTTGTGTAAAGATTTTTAGTGATTTTGTTGTAATTATTAGATTATTCTAAAGATCTTATTCAACACAAAATATTCACTAGTAAATATGGAGGAATCTCTTATCAGCACAAGTGATCTTGAGCCAATTTCCAACAATTACGAACAAATCAAAGCTCTCTTCAAAAAAAAACACCCAGAAGCAGAAGCAGTTCTCGCACAAGCATTTGAAAAAACAGTCTCACAAATTATACATGAACTTAATGCTAAGAAAAACACTTCTGACAACCTAAGGGCCGAAATCTCACAAGCGAAATGCAAACTTTGGGGTATGTGTGGAGAAAAAATTTGCGCGTATATAAAAACTATAGATGCAGGGGCAAGTAAAGTTTTATTAGAAATTCTGAACCAGCAACAAAAAATTCTTAAAGAAAACTCAGGATCAAACGAAGCAATGCAAGCTTTAGAAGAAGAATTAACAAAAACAAAACAGGAAATGGATCAAATCCTAATAGCTGCAGAGACTCTAGAAAACACTGCAAGATCGTTACGAGAAGAGAATGCAAAACTAAAAGATCGGGTTAATGGGACACCAGAAGATCTCGAAGCCCAAATGCAACAATTACAAGAAGAAAACGAAAAATACTTACAAAAAATCATAAGCCTCTCAAAAGAAAAAGCTGAAAGTTGCTTATCAAAAGAAACTAGTGGAGGAAGTTATGCAACACCAAAAGCCACAAGAGAAAAAACAAGAGAAAACAAAAAATCTATAAGCAGGACAAATTCAGGTTCAACTATAAAAGACTTAACATTAAAACAATTAAAAGAGTTTATTGAAGAAATCTATACATCTAAAGAGAAATTTGATCAGAAATGTATAGAAACTCATCAAGCTAAAGAGACTATGGAAGAATATATGTATTCATATTTAAATCAAAAATATGGGCTTAAATCTTTAATACAAGATTGGATTAGTGCTATTGTTAAAGCTGTTGAAAAATATGAACCTGAAGACCCTGATGTTTTGTTGTTTGCAAAAATTCTCAGACATCAAATTGAAGAGAATTATAGAAAAGTGTTCCAGGAAGTGAGGAAAACTTCTTTACAGTTGCTTAAAATCCATTTGAAAAACAAGTTTCCTTATATGCAAGAAAAGGCAGTAAAGGAATTATTAAATACAAAAACTGAAGGCGAACTTGAAGAAGAAGAATGGAAAAGTATTGTCACTTATATGTATAATCAAGCTGATTCAGAATATTTACAAAGTTTACTTACTGAACATGCTGAAAGGAATTTAACTAGAGCTTCAAAAATCCAAGGGAAGACTACATTGAGTTATACAAATTTCGTGAATTTATTACTTGAATTCCAAGTTACTGGTCATGATCAACTTCTTGAACCTTTTAGAGAAAAGTTTCTTATGATAGATACAGACAATCAAGGGATTCTTATAACTAAACAATTTTCTGAATTACTTGCGGTATTGGATATATTGGAAGAAAATGAGAGATTGATTAAGTTTGTTGATCCTTTTGATACTGGGAAAATCACTTTTAGTGATTGTGTTTCGACGCTACTTTCACATCAGATGGAATATAAAGGGAACTTTGTGTCTATTATATACAAACTTTACTCAGAAAAACATTAGAAATAATTTAAGTGATCTTATTAGGATGATTTTATATATTGTATTAGATTATTTTCAATCTAAAATACTATTGATAATTTTAACACCCTAAATCTGAATGATTAACTTTTTATAATTCTTTTATATAAACTTGTTATTAATCTTTTAACCTTTCGGGCTATTTAACCTTAAATATTTGTTTGTATTAGTTTTTTTTAAGGGTATTTTATATTTATAAAAGCATATACTTAGTCCTAAACTTTTCCCATTTAAACATTTTATTTAATCGGATTCTTTTTTGTCTCGTGCTTCGATTAGGGTACGCATAAGTTCATGTCTTTTTTTAATATGCTCAGCGTATTCATCGGTTTTACGTAACTTGAAATAAGCTCTATAATCTCGCATTAAGGCATAAAAACCATATAATGAACCAATGGCAATTGAAGTCACTGCAACTTTGTGTGTAAAGTTCGCAGCTTTATAACCAAAGTTCTCCATTCTTACGAGGATCCTTTCGAATACACCCATTTATATTGAATAAAGTGACATATTGAATAGATTGGAAAACTAAAAACTAAGTATAAAGTTTATGATTTTTTTTATATGATAATTTGGTGATTTTTATGTAATTTTGTTATACTTAAGGGTTTTTTTTTTACTTTTAATATTGTGGATTTATACTGATGAAATTTGTTATTTAAAAAAAAAGTTTAGGATTATTTTAGATATGATATAAGAAAAAAATTTGTTTATGTTTTGATTATTGTGTGATTAATAGGATTATTAAAGAATATGTATTTATTAAAATTTCATATGTAATGCTTGAAGGTTCTATGGTGTAGTGGTAGCACGTTGGACTTTGAATCCAGAGATCCGAGTTCAATTCTCGGTAGAACCATTTTTTGTTAATTTAGATTAGTTATGCACTTTTTTTGTGATTATTTGTGGGGTAGGTTTTTTTAGAATGATTTGTTTTTAGTAGATAAGATTGATAATGGGCTTTTTTGTGGTGAAATTTTATGATTAGGGTAATGATGAGCAGGTTTTAAGATATGGAGTTTATATAAAAGATTATATTTTGAAGGTGTTAGGGTGAGTTTAGAATTTTGTTTTGTGACTGATTAGAAAATATTAAATACTGGATTAAGGGTTTTTGAGTCATCAAGTTAGTATTTTTGGAAAAAAAGTATGGATGATTTAGATTTAGATCAGTCGCAGTGATAGAAATATTATAAAGTATAATCTATCTCTATTAAACAAAATCAAACTATATTTCCTATCAACACATCCTAATTTTTCTATCAAAACATCATAAAATCAATAATTTCCCTCAAATCTTCCCAATAATATTCACAAACCCAACACCCTTCCATACCTTTTCCAATCAAATTTTATCAAAAATCCAAAAAAAATATTATTCCTATCAAAATAAACCTATTAAAATCATAAATGTCTTCAAGTTTTAATACAGACAATATTGCAAATTCAAATGATAAACCCAAGCCAAATGTTGTAATAAATCTAATCTCCGAAGATTTTGTATCAGAAAAGCTCCTCCCAGAAAATTACGAAATCATCCCTCCAAGCTCAAACAATGAAGATCATAATCAAAGTATCGATTCTCTTAATAGTTCAAATGGAAAAGTTTCCACATATTTACTTGAACAAATCGCTGGGATTAAAGATTTACTTAAAACCCAGGAGCAAATGATTGAAAAATATTATGATGAAGAAATATCTGCTTATAAAGGAAAAGATATAAATGATATTCATATGAAAAGTAGTAAAGAAGATCTGGTAAGTGCAGATCAATCTCCAGTATATGGGCCTTTATTAGAAAGTGAAGAGTTTAATCAGTTAGAATTAGCTAGTGTTCCTATAGAGAATAAGAAATTAGATACTGGGAAAAATATGAGAGAAATACCTGAAAGTATTGTTCGGTTTATTGGGAGGCATAGTAAATTGAGGTTTGTGGAAAAAGCTATAATTTTCTCTCATTTGTTAACGATAAAGATTTAAATTCTTAATATAGTTTATTTGAAATTTCAAAGGAATAGGATTTTGTATAGATGAAAGGTTTTTGCTGATTTTTTTTGGTAATGATATGTGAAGAGATGGTAAAAATTTAAGATTTTTGAGAATATCAAATTGCTTAATGGAATTATTTGGAGATTTTTGTCGCTGAATTAGTGGATGTTGTGTATTTTGCAACTTTGGAACCAGTTTTGATTAAAAAAATTGGCAAATTTTAACAAATAATGAATACTCTAGAATAAAGGATAAACTATAATATTGATAATTTTATCTACTAGCTTATATAATTATCGCAACAGTTATTATAAATTCTATAATAAAAAATATCTAACAATGATAATAAACTTAATGGTCTTTATTCTAATAAAGTAAATAGATAAAGGTACTTATATTATTCTCAGCTAAGTAATTCGACAAGGGCTGTAAAATCTTTTTACCAAAATGAATACAAAAACTAATTGCATTAACACTATTTATTTCAGAAAATAGAATAATAGTAAATAATATATCCCTTTTATTAGCACATGCATAAATCATAATTCAATAGAAATCAAATTAATCATACTTAAAAAAATATCTTCTAATTCTTGAGAATGTGTTTATTTTTAATATAATACCCCTAGAGAAAAGTCACATAATCAGCGACAACGAGTGGTTTAACATGCCGAATTTGCCCAATGAAAAAGATCGTAGGACAAAGCAAACCTCGATCAGACAAGGTTTAAATCATGCCACCTTAACTATCGCCAACTTTAACTTTAACTTTTATACCCCTAGAAAATCTCAAAATAAACTCTGGTTACACCTTTTAGCGTGAGCTTCATTTTTTTAAATCTTTAAACAGAACTCAATATAAAAGCATCTTATATTTTATGTAATAAAAAGGAATTACATCATTTTTATCCTTCTACTTATAATAATACCCAACTTATATATGCTTTTATATACTATAAAAATATAAAAAATTACTTTTATCTTAGAAAATATGTTTTTCCTAATTATTATATTGGCGTTTTAACCCAATTAACTAAATAATACTTTAAATAATAATTATGAGTGAGAAACAGAATCCTAATGCTAAAGACTATCTCAAAAAAGAGTTATCGGATTTGGTTTATATTGAAATAATACCTGACCTTAGAAAACTAGGCAAAGTAACAAGAGACACCATCATATATGAATTATCAAAACTTTACTTAGAACATTATGGAAGATCTTATGATGTCACTTTTGATTTATGTCTTAACCAGAAATCAGTCCAGGCATGTTTGATTTTAGCAAGGGAAAAGATGTCAAATATATTGGAAGGTGCTATTATTGCCAACATTTTTGTCATGCAAAATCTTCAAGATAACTCTTCCTCTGAGAATACTTTCGTAGTTCCAGCTTTAGCTTCTGTTGTTAATAAAAAGTATCAATCCCTTTATCTTATTCAATATATTATGAGTATTTTTGAGAATCATTTGCTTCAAAATTATCCAGATTCTAATCTTATTTACTTTAGTGTATTTGTTAACCCAATTGGCTTTCATATTCTATCAAAATCAGCGAAAATATCATATCCTGACACTCTTGGAACAGAAAACAAGATGTTAGAAGAATTTATGAAAAAAGCGTTTATTTTATACAACAGACCGTATAAGAAAACCCCAGATTCAAATATTTTTGTATACGAGGATTTACCTTTTATTGATTTTGATAGAGAAAAGCTTTTTAAAAACTATCACTCTTTATCCAAATACTTGAAATATTTCATTGATTCTACTGGACTCAAACCTCGAGTAGGAATTATTGGACTTCATCCCATAATGATGAAGGAAGGAAATACTTTTGGTTTCCCTGTAGGTTATAATTACCGAAATAGAAAAGTTTTCAATGGAGAAATTAGAATAATTAGAGAAAAAGATAACAATTATAAGCTTTGAAGTGGCTTTTATTAATATTGTCTTTTATGTTTAATAATTTTTATAAGTTTGATAAAATTATCACTTTTGTTAAATTCATATACAAGACTCAAGTTTTCAAAATTAAAATATTATTTGTTTAATCAGATATATTTATCATTATAACACTTATTCTGTATCGCTTTGACCCTCAATATTGTATGAAAATAGTTTTTTTCTTTCTTCATTTGAGATATTTTAATACAGTATTTTATTAATAGCTTTTTGCCATAAATAAACACAATTTAAAAATATATACATTTATAATAATTGAAGCTTTATATGTCAAATAAAATAATGAATAAATGGCAAATTACGAAGAGTAAATAATTTATTAAAAGTACTCAAAAATAAGAATTTTTGAAAGTTTAGCTAAGAATAATATCATGATAATCTCTCGAAGTCCCTTAAAATATTCTTTTTTATAATCTTTTATCAATAAATACCAAATATCCTACCTTTATGTATAAAAGTTGTAAAAAATCTTCTAATTAAAATTAAAATTCTTAAATTTACTATATCTATTATTGTGTTAAATGCTTAAAGTATGAAATCTATTAGGAAATCGATTATTCTAAAAGAACAAAATGGGAATTCGATAAAATATTACGATGGCAAGAAAAAGTAAATTTATTTTAGCTTGCCATTATAAAATTGACCTTATTTTAGGTATAAAGAATGGGCCAGATGCACAAATCAGCATCGCCAATTAAAAATTGTATTTACTTATGCTTTGTATTCATTAAGGTAAATTTATTAGTTTCTGATTTGGGCAACCGATTCTTAATTTAATCAATACATTTGGATAAACATTTACTGTGAATTAAGAATAAATTAGATTAATTTTAAATTATAAACATATAATAATCCCAAACCTTTCTACTGATTAATCTCTAATAATAATTAAACTATGTCTTCTCTATTCGAAAAAGCAGACTCTAATTCTAATCCAACTAATTTTTGGAGTATCCCAAGTCAAGACTCCCTGAAAGAAATCCAAAAAAAGTCAATCTTCCAAGGCTTTCTCAGCATCCCACAGTCCGCATCTTCTCTAAAAAAAAGAAAATTCATCATAACCAAATCAAAAATTTTCTACATGAAAAAATCTGCAAAAACCCCTAAATTTATGTCAGAAATCAACTGGAAAAAAGTTGAACCATTTACTGAAGAATGTTTATCAGACCAAAGATTTGGTTTTCGTCTTGGTCATAAATCAATATTCCAAGACTTTTATACAAAAAACGCATCTGAACTTGATCTATGGCTTGATAATCTAAGTAAAATTTCCATTATGTCTGACTTAGAAATGGATTTCGCAATAATTAAAGAAATAGGACAAGGAAATTTTGCTGAGATTTTATTAGCTGAAGATCTAGGAGACCATAAACAATTCGCTATAAAGAAAATTTCAAAGAATAAACTATTAAATGGAACCTTGTCTATTGAAAATGAAATTGAAATTATGAGAAAATTCCCACATCCAAATATAGTAAGTTTATATAAAATCTATGAATCTGAATCGACAATTAGTTTGATTTTAGAGTATTTTCCTGAAGGGGATCTTTTTCAGAGATTGCTAAAAAAAAATCGTTTAGAAGAACATAATGCGGCGAAGTTGATGATGAATCTTCTTGATGCTTTGAATTTCTTACATGAAAATCATGTTATTCATAGGGATTTGAAACTTGAGAATATATTGATGAAATGCTCTGATAATGATTATGAGATAAAATTAGGCGATTTTGGCCTGGCTTGTATAAGTGGAGATGAGGAAGTGTTGAGATGTGGATCTCCAGGCTATATTGCCCCTGAGATATTAAATAGACAACCGTATAGTAGTAAAGTAGACATTTTTGGCGCTGGGGTTATTTTGTATGTATTACTCAGTGGCAATTTTCCTTTTACCGGAAAAGATGTTGGAGATGTTTTATTAAAAAACAGAAAGTGCATGCTGAGTTTTTCTGAAAAACGCTGGAAAAAAACTTCAGAATATGCTGTAGATTTAGTTAAGAGACTTATGGACCCTAACCCTGCAACTAGGCTTTCATCTGCTGAAGCTTTAAGACACCCTTGGTTTTACCAGCACACGAAAAAGCGTTCAATTGAAACACCAATGACTAACGATATAGGGCAAAATTCAATAGAAATAAACATTGAAGTGTTTAAAAAGCATAATTCAAATCAGAAAAAGGATAAAAATAAAAATACAAGAATAAAGCTTATAAAACAATAAATACTTGACTAAATTATATAAAAATCCTAAAAATTTTATATTTTACTTCTGGTTTTTTTCCTATGAAAATTTTCTAAACTTAATATCCTTTGACTTATTTTCTAATATCAAAATAATACTTGAATTTCTAATATTTTCCCTTGTATATTTCTCTGTTTTTTTAATCTGAATTATATATACAATTAATAAAAAGATTAGAAAGCCTCATTTCCTGCGTGAGATGATCATTTTTTTTTTTTTTTTGTGTGTTTCATATTAGTAGGAGAAAATGAGGATTTTCATGGTTTAGGGTAAAATTTAGAAAGGTTTAATCTTGTTTTAGAGATTTTGGAAAAAATTGTATTGTTTGTTTATAGTTTCTCGAATCATATGGAAAATTAGATAATAAAATGGTGGAGATGATGACTAGTTGAATAAAATATTAGAGAGAAGTATTGATTGGAAGGTATTAGGAAGGTATGAGTTTCGGAAGAAGTTTTATATATAAAGTTTTGTTGTTAGATAGAGATTTATAAAGAATAATTTTATATTATGATACAGAAATCATATAAGACTTTTGAAGTCTAGATATTATAAGACCCATTCTTGTTTATTTAGAAGACTTCATTATATTATAAATATTTGTTTATGAGACTACCTTTTTATATCTAATAGAATAAGATTATTATTCATATCTAATTATACTTAAGAACCATTGTTTTTTTTTAGATTATAATATTGATGTCTTCGATATTTGAAAAACTGGATAGAGAAACAAGTGAGAATGCAGGANGAATGCAGGATTTTGGCTTCCACTAGACATACTAGTAAAACGAGATCTTTTGCACAACAAGATATTTTCAGCTGATCTCTTAATTTTAGCATGTGATCAGAAATTCAAACGTCGTACTTTTATCTTGACCAAAACGCGTCTTTATATGTGTAAAAAGTACACTGAAACTCCAAAAATCATGACAGTAATTAGTTGGAAAAAGCTTGAACCCTTTGTGGAGGAAGACGGTCCTCAAAAGAAATTTGGCTTCAGATTGGGATATCGTCCATTTTATCAAGACTTTTACGTAAGTTGCACATACGAACTTGATCAATGGTTAAGTAACTTAATAGGTCTAGCAATCATGGTTGACCTCGAAAGCGACTATGCAATAATCAAACAAATCGGTAAAGGGAACTTCGCAACCGTATATCTAGCCGAAGAAACTCAAAGCCATGCCCAATTCGCCATAAAATTTATCGACAAAGAGCATGTTTATCATTTTCCTGGAGGTGTAGGTGCTGTTTTAAGTGAAGTTGTTATTATGAAAAAAATAAACCATCCTTTTATCATCAAATTACATAGAATCTATGAAGATGAAAACTATGTTTATTTAGTACTTGAATACTTGAAAGGTGGGGATTTGTTTCACAGAATACAAAAAAAGGAAAAATTTTCTGAAAACGTGGCTGCAGGTTTTATGACAAGATTGTTAGAATCATTAAAGTATTTACATACTTTGCATATTGTTCATAGGGATTTAAAACCTGAGAATATACTTATGGTTTCAAATGATGATGATATGGAGTTTAAAATATGCGATTTTGGTTTGGCGTATTTTTCACACAATGATCAAACTTTGAGATGTGGGTCACCAGGCTATGTAGCTCCTGAGATTCTTCATAAAAGGGCTTATAATCAAAAAGTTGACATTTTTAGTTCGGGTATTATTATGTATATAATTCTATCAGGTAGAGCTCCCTTTTATGGGCAGACTGTGAAAGAAATCCTTAAGTACAATAGTCTTTGCAGACTAGGATTTCATGAAAAGTACTGGAGTTATATATCAGAAAATGCTAAAAACTTGATAGTTTCTCTAACAAAACCAAATCCAAATTTAAGGCTTTCTGCTGAACAAGCTTTGAAGCACTCTTGGTTTAAAGAATCCGGACTACTCAAATCATATACTGATATTCTTCCACAGACTGCTTGCGACCCATCAGATGATTGCAATATTTCCTGTATTTCATTTACTGAAGTTAAGCGTATTGATGATAGAAGGCATCTCAAACATCTAGAAGAAGTGATCCAAGATCATAAAAACGATAAAGACAGTGATAATAAAGCAAATAATGAAAGAAATATAGAAAACACATATAAAAAAGCTGTGGATACTATGAAAAAACTTAGAGAAATTGAATAAGAAATTACTTATAAGTAATGAATGTTAATCTTAATTATGTATTTTAGTTGTTTTTTATAACATAAAAAATCTTAGTTTAACCTTTTAGCTTAGAAAAACTGAGTTTTTCAATAATCTTATTGAAGGGAAAAATATTTGACTAATTTTTTTCTGAATATAATAAAAATATACAAAACGCCAAAAGATTATTATAATAATTATAAAGTAAAGTTTGTTATCGGGATGAAAAAATACTTTGTTAAAGTTAGAATTAAGGTCTTAGGCTTATAAAATATTTAAGTTTTTGGAAAAGGAGAAATATGATGATATGATGATGTTAGGAATAGCAATTGATGATTTGAAGATGAAATAAATATAGGGTGTTGAGGTTATAAGTTAGGGTATTTGTTTTTGGATTGCTGTATATATGTTTAGAGATATTTATGAGAAAAAAATCATTGTTGATTTTTAGCATATAAAAAAATAAGTAGGTTTTTTTTTGGGTATTATTATTANTAGGTTTTTTTTTGGGTATTATTATTATATAAAGTTACTTGGTGATTTTTTTATAAGTTTTGGGTTTAAGGCTTTGTAAAATATAAAACTGATTGATATGTTAGTAAAAATTCTGAATTGAATTTATTATTGATTTGATTAATAAAGGAGATAGTTAATAAGCTTTTAAACATTGTAAAAAAGGATGCTTACTAAATAATATGTGTAGTACTTCATTGTTATAAGCATATAAAGAATTATATATAAAAATTAAAAGGTGTTAGGGTGTTAATTTTATAATAATCTTCAAACCTCATCTCTTATAATCACTCTCCTCCTCCTAACCTTTTTCTATCATAAACCCAATCACAAATTTTCCCATCCTCTTAAAATTCCTCATCCTCCACAATCCTCTCCCCTAATTCTAATGCAAAACTAAATCCTTCTACTCATCACAAAATTCCAAACCTTATCTTCACCAAAATTCTAAAACTATCTCCTCTACCGATTCCCATAATAATTTAAAATACAAAATCCNTTCTAAAACTATCTCCTCTACCGATTCCCATAATAATTTAAAATACAAAATCCATTATATAAACCCCAATATGTCAAACGAAGAAACAAAATCCCTAATCCAAAGCATAATTGACTGTATCGAGCCAGAAAAAAACATTTCCAAACTTATCACTTCCCTCAATACCCTCCCTGAAGACTCATTAAAATCCATAATCCTTATACTAAAATCCATTCTTTTTTCAAGTATTCATACTAATATCCAAAAGCTTCAAGTTGTTCGTACAATCAGATCATTAATGTTCAGCCAAATCCCAATCATAATATCTTTAACTCATAAGAAAATCATCAAAAAAGTCCCTGATCTTATCGTCTTCCAAAAAAATTGCGGGGGCTTTGAACTATGGCTTTCATCCTTACAAGCTCAAGATAACAGTGCTTTTAAAATAATAATTCTAATGCTTCAATGTGTTGAACTCTGGGGAGAAATTCATGGGAAAGATGCTAAAGGTAAAGAAACGCAGTTTTTATTAGTATATCAAAATTTGAAGGCAAAAGAAATTGAGTTCCCGCCTTCATTTTTCTTGAAGTCCTGCAATTTTGCTGAAAAAAACGTCACGAAAAGGGATTTGTCACGAGTTAGAAGGCTTTGTAAGGAATTTACTAAAGCGATTTATGCCGAAAATAAAGATAGAGCGTTAGGTTTGAAAAAAATCGCTAATTCATATGAAAAAGTTCTGGAAAAAGAACTTAATGGGGAGGGGAGGATATCGAAAAAAGCTAAAGATGTGATGATTTTTGTGTTGAAACAGTTGAAAGAAGCGAAGGTTTTGTTTGAAAAATGGAAAAGTGGTGGATTTTCTTTAATGAGTGTGAAAAATGATGTGAAACTTGGGGTTTTGATTGAAGACCCTTGTCCAAAAAACATGCCTTTAAATGATTGTTTAAGTGATTGTGATGAAGATTTGAATTTTGAAGATATTTTTGATAGTGGGAAATATTGTAATGAGCATGGGTTTTGTCCTAGTCATTGTAAAGAATCAGCAGAGTTGACTATGGTTAAGGAACAGTTTTTAGACTGTAAAGAACTTTTGAATACTTATAAAACGGATTTGAAAAACTTACAGGAAAAATATTGTAGGCTTATTGATGAGAAACAGGCAAATGAAAATAAAGTTAAAGAATTGATTCAGAATAATCAGGATTTAGAAAGGTGCTTACTTCAGAATAAAAGCATGTTTCATAAGGTTGTTAGTGAAAATAATGGGCTTGTTAAAGAAAATGATGCTTTGAAATATCAGAATGAAGTGTATAAGAAAAATATTGATCAGCTTAATAAAGCGTATCAAGATGTTGAAGAAGAAAATGAGAAAATTATGAAAAACTTAGAGTGTTTAGAGAATGGGAATGTGTTGTTGCTTTATAGCAACCAAACATTGAAATTCGAATTAGAAAAAGCGAATACTAAAGAACTTGCACTTGTTGATATAATAAATAGTCTTAGAGATAAAAAGACAATCTCAAATAAAAATTCTATACCAAAATTCGCATATCTGACCCCAAAAGAACTAATAACCCAAACCTATACCACATTGAGTGATTCAGAAAATGAACGGCCTTCTATAAATGAAGAAGAACTAAAACAAATTCCTAACTCTTCTTCAAAGCGCAATAAGAGATCGAGGAGTAAAACAGAAAAAGCTTATAAAAATCTCCCCACTGATGATGGGAATTAGAAAATCCTTGTATGATTTCATTAAATATAAATTAACAATTTTCTATACTCATTTTCATATTTAAATAATCATCAAAAATTTATATTCTATGGAAAATATTCTGAATTATTGTATCTTATGTTTAAATTAATAATCGATTCCTTTGTAAAAATATAAAAAATCAGTGGAATTTATAAAACAAAAACAAATTGTCTTACAAAGCGATGCTTGTTGCATTCTTGTATAAGATAAATCAAAATTTTGCATCTTAAATAGAATTTTATCTTAGTCTGAGAGTAAAACATTCTATGATAACGCAATCTTAAAACTCTCAGATTTAAATCCAATAAAATCTATTTAAACCTCTTTAAAAATGCAATTCAGAAATTAACGATAAAATCAAGAGAAAACTATCAACGCAGTATTTAGCATTCACAAAATATATCACAATTTTCCTTATAAAGCACTCAATCTATAATTCAATTATAAAACCCCTAAAAATTTATGTTTAAATCAGATTAAAATAATCTACTAACACTACCTCAGCTTAAAAAACCAAAAAAATTACCAACTAAAAACTCCACCATAATTTATATATATCAAATCTTAAGCCCATTTCCAAAATCTCTAAAAATCCTATCAAACCCTTCAATACATAAATATAAAATCCTACAACATAATCTATTTGCTAAAAACTTTAAAAATCAATCTTAGCTCTAAGTTGCATAGCTAAATCATCAGTACTAAAACCCATCAAATTCATCTAACACTTCTCTTGATATTTCTCCACTCATCATCCCATCCATTATCTCATTTCTAAAAATCCCTCCTTTCTTATCATCAAAAGGCATATTCGCAACCCTAGCATTAGGAAATTCATTAGAAATCACTGAATAAAAATCATTCACACTATCAGCAAGACCTTGATCACAAGCTTTACTCCCAATAAAAACTTCCCCTTTATTAACAAGTTCACTTTCCTAAATATTTTATACCAAAGCTTATTTCCTATATATTTTAATAGTATTTCTTAATATTTCATTCTGTAAAAAAAGCATGTTTTTTATCCAATTTTCATCTGTAGTTTTGACATCTTCAAGAGGATTTAAATGTATTTCATTAGTAGCCAAAGTTGTGTTTTTGATTTTCCATTGTTTTAGAGCTTTAACCAAACCTATACCTATAAAACTTGAAGATATACCTCCTATAAGAGAATGAGGGCTTACATGAACTTTGTTACCTGATGATAATAATAAATATCCACTTCCTAAAGCTAGATTTTCAGCAAAAGTATAATAAGGGCATTGAAGTTCTTTAGCTTTATTACTAATTACTTTAGCTATAATTTCCCCATAAACTAAAGATTGACCTAAAGAGTCTATAGATAGAACTATAGCTTTAGGTTTATAGATATAAAATTTTGAGACTTGTTTTAAAACATATATTGTCCTGGATATGAATTACACTTTAGGATTTAGAGGCACATTGATTCTTAGATGGATAACATTTTGAAAGGGTTTTGCAAAAAGTCGAGAGAATATTTATTATAAGTTTAAGATTATTATATGACTGTTTGTTGTTAAAATTTGAGGTTTTGATAGGGGAAAGTATTTTGGGGTAGTGGAATATTTGAGGATAAGCCAAGGATATTAACTTTATGGTTGTGCGCGTATTTTTTGCTTTGGATGGATATAGAAATAATTTTGGGTATTCAAGAAAAGTAAGTATATTGAAGATTAATAAAGTTTAAATTAATATCAAATCCAAGGACGATCATCACCAATCTCTGGGCTGATATTAAAAGTTTTCTTTCCAACAGGTGAATCTTTATGATAACTTCCTGGTCCAACATCATTCTCAGTTATTGATTGTTTAATATAACTTCCATGTTGAGTAAACCTATCTCCTTTTCCCCTTATAACCGAAGATTCTTTTTTCTTTTCTTTAACCATATAATATCCAGGACCAGGGCCAACATTGTCAAATTTATTATCAACAAACCTCGGTGATGAGCTTCCAAATCTACTCCCAGATTCTGGGTTATTTAAATAATATTGTTTATAGTTTTTAGCAGTCCAATCTTCATGGCTTAAAAAGCTTTCAGGGACTTCATTTTTGGGTTCATTAAATCTCTGAGCTTTATTTATATAAACTTTGTTTTTTATATTCATAGGATTATCATAAGCTCCAGGTCCAGGATTTTCTTCACTTTTAACTGATTTGAACCTTGGGGATTTATTTATAAATTTCGAATGGTTGGTTTTTGATACACTAAGCTGATAATCTCCTGGTCCAGCTATAGTATTTAAATTAGCCCAAATAGTCACTCTTTTTTCTGATGACCCAAAGCCAGGCTTTGGGATTGGAGTTTTGGGGTATAAGTATTTTTGCCTATAATTATCAAGTTTTGATGAATGAAAAGACACATCCGCTAGTAAAGGTTGAAATGAATGATCTGAATTCGCATATGGTCTATGAGGATCATTAGTAAGTAAAATATCCCTTTCAGTTGTACTACCAAAACCTTCAACCATTACTCTTGGCTGATGAGTATATAATTTAGGATTATAACTACCAGGACCAAGTAACTGATCAGATTTAATAGCTGATGTATTTTTAACTACTTTAGAAGTAAATACCCAACTTTGTTTATTAAACCTCCTATCAGGGTTTACAATATATTTCCCAGGCCCAACATTTCTATTATGTTTTATATCAAACATATCTCTTTTAACAGAAGACAAAGCAAAGTTCGTTGAAATTGCCCCTGGTTTGATTTTTGATATGTCTGGATTATAAGAAGTTGGACCTAATAAAAGATCTTCTCCAGGTTTATATGGGATAGATGCAACAGTTGGTTCCACAATCATGGAAAGCTGTCTGTGTTTTTTCTCAGGTCTTTGGATTTGTTTAATTTCTAATTCATAAGTTCCTGGACCTGGGGTATCTGATGATAGTGAATGGTCATAAGATTGACCTATTGGAATATGTCCAGTTCTAGGTGATGCTGATAAAAAACTACTTGATGGGGAAGTGCCTTTGACCCAGCTTGTATCTTTTGTATATGATCCTGGTCCTGGAAGATTGCTTGGGGTTAGTTTGAAGGATAATGGTTTGAGTTCACTTTTGGAGAATGGGGCTGAGTTAAAACGAAACTTAGATTTTGATGAGATATCGTATGAGCCTGGACCTACCTTGGATGGAGTTGCGATTGACCAGAAGTCTGTGTTTCTTGTTCGTTTTTTCATTTTTTAAGGAATTTTATTATAAGATGTTGGAGGAAGGATTTAAGAGTGATAGGTAAAGTTATGATATGATATTTTTAGATATAAATGATTTGGGTTTGGATTTTTTTATAGGAAGATGGAGATTGGTTATATATGGATAGCTTTGATTAAGGCTGTTAGAAATCTATGATAAATGGCTTGAAAAAAGTTTAGAATGAAAGAAGGAGATTTTATTAGAATAAAATATTTTAGTTTTATTGATTCAGATATTAAAAGAAAGGGATAAGTAAGGTAGGATGTTTCACTTAGAAACTGAAACTTTATGCAAATAGGAGTTAATATTTCTAATTCATGATATATGAATATATTTTTATCTAATAAAAAGTTTGAATTTTAACATTGGCTGAATTTTTAAGGATTATTGTGTAGGGATCTTGAAAATCTGGAGAGAAAAAAAAAGAACTTAATAAATTGCCATAAATAAAAAACAGTTAAACTAAGGAAGTTAAAAAAAGAGCAAAATTAAAGTAAAAGTATGCCTTCAGAATGATGAGAAGTGATTATCTAAGAAAATAGATACAAATAAAAATTTTGTTTACATTTAGTAGGAGGTTAACCTAGTTAATATTATTATAATAATTTTCAACCTCAAAAAAAATATTCTCCTTAATAAAATAGCGAATCTTACTCTTCCCTCACACAAAAAAGCCTTTCCTACCCTCAAAAGCTCTTTCATAAATCTCCACACAAAATTTCATAAAACTTGTAAAAATCTTCCATCAAAAAAATCAATTCAAAACAAAAAAAAAACATAAAATCTACATTAAAACCATGTTCATTATATAAAATATAAACTAAAATATACTTAAAATAACGAAATCAAGTAAATACAGATATAAAATAAATTAATGAATTTATTCCAAAAATTATAATAGTAACTCAATGGAAACAAAGTTTTTTTCAGTGTCAAATAAATCTTTTGACTACAAGCTCCCTTTAATAAAACAGACACATGGATATAACTATGCTAGCAACCCATTCATCAATAAAAATAAATGCTTAAAACTTCAAAGCAGGGAAGATTTCAATACAACCTTTTCAAGCTTTTCAATCAAAGGTTTCGGTAATACTGTTTCCGATATAAAAAGTAAAAAAAACATACTCAAGAAAAACTGCGCCTCGATATACCACTTAAATTTCCCTAAAAACAATAGATTTCCATCTAGGAAAAAGGATAATCCAAGCTTTGAAAACAAAAATAATGAGAAATTTGAACTAAGTGGCTGGGATATTAATTAAAGTTTTGCTTAAATACACTGGGGAAAATATATTTAAGGTTATAATGCAACTTTTAGAATGATTATTTATATTTTTAACAATATTTTTTATATAACTAAAGATTTTATATAAGAAATTAAGAAAAGTTATATGAATAGTTTATTAAGAGTAAACCATGAATAGATGAATAAGAATTATATAGTAAAATTATAATACTTTATAAAATGTAAAATTAGCATGAGATATATGCTGATAATAGATTATTTGGGATAAAAAGAATTTTATAAGAGAAATTGTTTATAGTGAGAATAAAAAATGTCGAAGTTGTGATAGTTTTTTAGGGTTGAGTATATATTATTATTATTAATAAAAATATTTTTATGACGCTTAAGAAGATGATTTGAATATAAAGTTGATATATGAAAATATTATATGTATAATTAAAGATGATTTTGGATAAAAAAATCAAAAAATCTTAGGTTGCTGATTAAAATTTCTTAATCATAATCATCAACTAGATAAGTGAATTTTATAATAAGTTTATTTAGTTTTACAGCAAAAATCAAAAACACTTTTTGACTGTAACAAAACTTAATACACAAAAAAACATATTCTAAGCATTTAAATACTAAAACATATTATTTTTTTCAAGCCCACGCTAGTGGGCCCATACCATAAAAACTAAAATTTACTAAAAAATCTTATACATATCAATATTCCAGTTAATCTTCTCTTTGCAATTCTATAATCCTCCCTAGTTTATTTCCCTATAGTATCATTACAACATCCTCCAATCTGATTCTACAATTTTAAATCCCCAAACTAATACTTCTTAAAAAAAAACCTAACCTTATCATTATAATAATTATTAGCCCTTTTATCTTACAAGATCCTCAAATCCTTACAAAAAAACTAACATCTAGGTCTTAAGCCTCATAGAAGATCATTTACAAACTAACCTCAGGCCCAAAAAAACAAAAAATCTTCTGAAAAGTTCAGAATATTCGTATCTTCACTAAATTTTTTACCTGTGGAAAAATTCGCGGGTTTATAATAGTATCGCGATAAAGATCCCCAAACTAAAACAACGACAAGACGAAAGCAAACAAGAAAACGGCAATTTTTGGGGGAGGTAAAAAATATTCAGAGTTGCCAATAGGTCTAAAGTAAAGCATATAAAAAGTCTTTAACATAGGCGAACTAGTCGTCAAAGAAAACTGGTACAACGCAGGTTGCATCTTCCCTAAAGGTTATTCTGCTTAAATCGAATACAAAAATATCTCTGATCCTAATACAAAGTCTTTATATCATTGTAAAATTCTTAATGGAGGAGCTAAACTTTTATTTAGAATCACATCTGAAAAAACAGGAAGTATTTTTACCAGGAAATCCCCAACAGCATGTTGGAAGTAAATATTTGACCGAATAAAGAAATATTAAAAGTAAATAATCAACCTGTTGTTAAAACTCAAGTCGCAGGACCAGAATATTTTGGGTTAAACGACCCAGTAATAGTTACTTCAATCGAAGGTCTTGACCAAAGAAAACTATGTCAAAGTATTGATCATAAAAAGAAAAATTATCAAAGCAAGGAGAAGAATATGAAATATCTCAACCTAAAGGTGTAAAAAAATTATGTAAACATAAAAATTCATATAATGAACGAATAATTTAACTACTGAAGATAGTTTTAAAGAAAATTATACTGATATATGGTCTAGTATACAAAAGTAGGAAAGATATATAAATAGATTGGTGAGTATGGGTCAAGAAGCAAGTTTTAAAGATGATAATCTTATGCCTGATTATAAAGACCCTATAACTTTATAAAATGTTTTTGTCTCAGCTTTATCACCTTATGACCATGTTGAAGGGTATTATATTTAGACTCAAGATTTATGTGAATCAAGAGGTAAATGTCCATTTACTAAACAATTACTTAGTATTAAAACTTGATCAAGCTTACAAAAAAAAATTTTCATTTATATAAAGATTTAATTATATTTTAGATATGTGTTGGTAAATTCAGATGTTTTTTTAAATGGATTATGTTTTATTGTATTGAGAATATCCCGCCAGATAATAAAAGGATAGTTGTGGTTTAAAGATATAGTAAATGATTGTGTGGAGTTTTATGATGCATAGTTTTTTATNCTTTTTTAAATGGATTATGTTTTATTGTATTGAGAATATCCCGCCAGATAATAAAAAGATAGTTGTGGTTTAAAGATATAGTAAATGATTGTGTGGAGTTTTATGATGCATAGTTTTTTATTATGTATTTGGAAATTTGTGATATGTTTAGTGATTTATACTTTGGAATTTGTTATTATAATAAACAAGCACTGGACTTATAAATGGACCCACGCTATGGCAACTATTTCAATCAAATGAACCCAGAATACATGGCCTTACAAGCAAACTACCTTCGTATGCTCGCTGATTACTTAAATAAAGTTCAGCCCGATGAATCAAAAATTATTGAGCCAATTCAAGACCAAGAAGAAAATATATTAGAAAAGTCTCTTCAAGCAGAGAGTATTTTCCTACAGAATGACCAATCCGAACTTGACACCCAGCCTATAGAAAACCCTACAAAAGAACTTATATCTTTCTCCCCTCCGCCAAAAAACACTTTTATAAACGACACCCAAGAGGATAATTTTTTTGAAAAGTCTTTACAAAACTCATCTTTTGCTAAAGAAATCGCCGAAATCCCATCATTTCGGCAAAAAAAAGGAGAACTTGTCGAGTTAGATTTCGATATCAAAGTGCCTAAAAAGCTTAAAAAAACAAACAGTTTTGAAGAAGTCCCAATAAAAGCATCAAGTGTACCTTTTGAACAACTTGTAGAAAGGGAATTAAAAAAGTATCAGAAATCTCCTGGGCTTATAACTGAACCATCTATTCCCCCAAGAGTTAAAGCTGAAAAGGCCCAAGCAAGATATTCTGCTGAGGAAATGCCTTTAAAAATGCACACTGAAGAAACTATTATGTTTACAGACCCTGATCAAGATAATCAACCAAGATATTCATATTTAAAAAGAAAAAGTAAGAAAATAACACCTGAGAAAAAAACTATAAAAAAACAAGAAGTCGAAGATTTAGAGTTAGAAGATAATGATAAACCTACAATTGGGCAAATTTCACCTGGAAGTAAAACAAGTTTTCTTAAAAGAGGTGAAGGGAAACTATGCACGAAAGCAAAGGTGACACCGAAAAATGCGAGTTCTGCGAATTGTAGCAAGATTATGTTTACAGATAAAAATGGACCTTATGCTGAAGTTGGTGTATCAGAAAAAGATGATGTAAATGAAAAGACTTTGTATTTGAATGAACAAATTCAGCATTATAATAGTGAAAACGCAAAACTTCAGCGACTAATCCGTGAAGCTGAAGAGAAAAAAAGGAAGCTCGACAAAGACAAACACGATTTCTTCAAAGAAAAAGACCGTTACCAAGAAGAGTTTGAGAAATGGAAACAAGAAGAATCTGAAAAACTAAAAAAAGATCGCCAAGCCTTAGAAAAAAAACTTAAACTGCAAAGCAAAGAAAAAGAAGAAATCCAACTTCTCAAAGCTAGGGTTTCCGAACTGCAACAAAAGCTCAAAGACCAAGAAGAACTCCATCAAAAAACCATAGAAAGCTACGAACAACAACTAAATGCTTTAAAATTTTCAAACGAATACGATAAATCTTCATCAGAAGACAACTACAAACAAGAAGAAAAAGCAGAAGAGTCTTTAGAATACTGCGAAACTCCAGAAGAAAGTGAAGAATCAGATAAAAATGATACCTTCGAACCAGAATACAAGCCAAAAGTTGGGAAAAAAGAAGAAAATTTCAGTAACGGGATAAAAAAAGAAACATATCCTGATGGCTATTCTATAGTTTATTTTAAAAACAAAGATGTTAAACAGAATTTCCCTGATGGTCGAACGGTTTATTATTATGCTGAAGCAAATACTTCACAAACAACATTTCCTGATGGTCTTCAGTTGTTTAAATTTTCAAGTGGGCAGATTGAAAAACATTTTCCTGATGGGACTAAAGAAATATCGTTTCCTGATGGTACGGTTAAATGTATTTTCCCTGATGGACAAGAAGAAAGTGTATTTCCTGATGGAACTGTACAGACTTTAGATAACAAAGGGGTTAAATATATTGAGTTTGTTAATGGGCAGAAAGATACAATATATCCTAATGGGGTTAAGATTAGGAAGTATCCTGATGGAAGGATTAAGAAAATTATGCCTGATGGGAAGATAATTGAACAATAATATAAAGTAAGGATTTTGGATTTTATTTGGTTTTTTATGGCTGTATGTAAAGATTTAGTTTGAAATTTGTATAAAAATGACATTTTCTGTTAGTAAATTTATATATATTTTATTTATGAGTAGTATTTTTTAGTTATATCACTGAGTGTATTTACTTATGGATTTAAAGAAAAGCTTCTTGAGAAAATATAATAAAGCTTTTGGCTTATTACAAATTAAACACAAAGCATACTGTTGTCTATTTCTATAATAATACTATACAACTTTTCATAAAAGCATCCAAAGTTTAATTCAATATAAAAAAATATCATTTTAACAAACAGTGCCTGATAAAATTACCATAAAATTTTCAATATGAAAAATTACCATCTTATCAAATAACACCTTATAAAACCTTTATCATTTTACACACAAATAAGCATCCACTTAAATCTTCATCGAATATTTTCCCGTTTATTTAAATTTTATATATACATTATACTATGAAAACTTAAATAATTTGATATTTACCTTAAAATAGTTTAATTACAAATTTTTAAATGGGATGCTGTTCATCATCAGGTACTGATCCTTTGCTTCTTGTATCTAATCGAGACATAATCGATACATCTAAAAACCCAAAATCTGTATGTAGGTCTATTGGTTCAATACGAGAAAGCTATACAATTATTAAAACCCTAGGTAGTGGTTCTTTAGGAAATGTCTTCCTAGTCAAAGACAAAAGAAGTGGTTTGGAACGTGCCGCAAAAGAACTTATCAAGTCCATGATGAATCAAAGCGAGCTTGATGGTTTTTTTTACGAGTTATCTTTACTAAAAAACATAGTAAAATCTAAACAGGACCATCCTAGTATTATGAGAATATACGAAATTATCGAAACAACAACAAGGATTTATATTATTTCTGAATACCTAAGCGGTGGGCAGCTATTTGAAAAGCTTGTCACTATAGAAAAAATCACAGAACGTCTTGCGGCAAGGTACTTATGCCATATAATACTCGCATTAAACTACTGTCACAGATTAGGTATTATACACCGGGATATAAAGCCTGAAAACTTGCTTTTTGAATCAGACGCCCCTGATGCTCATTTGAAAATTTTTGATTTTGGTATTTCAAGAATAAGTAATTCTAATGAAAGTGACCTTCAATTATCAGTAGGAGCAGTAAGTTATATGGCCCCAGAAAGATTTAAAGGCAATGTATCATTAAAAAGTGATATATGGAGTGCTGGGGTTATATTATATACAATGCTTAGTGGACGTTTACCTTTTCAAGCTGATACAGATGCGGGTACTGCTAAGATGATAAGCCAAGGGGTTATAGATATGCATAATACAGTATGGTCATCAATAAGCACTGAAGCTAAGAATCTTATAATAAAAATGCTAAAAAAAGATCCTAAAGATCGACCTACAGCAGAAGATGTCCTTTCAGATCCTTGGTTAGTATCATATACTCGTAGTACAATTAATGATAACCCTATATGCCAAGAAGCTCTAGTAAATCTTGGTAAATTCAATGTAATTTTTATAAAGGCCAGGAATAAATTAGAGAAATCGATTTTTTCTTTTATATCCAATCAAGTCATGGGGACTATTGAAATGAGAAAACTTAGCGACATGTTCATAAATTTGGATAAAAATGGAGATGGGACTTTGAGTAAAGATGAAATTGAAGAAGGATATGATGCACTTGGAATACCTGCCCCAGCAAGTCTTAATGAGTTGATGAAAAAACTTGATGGAGAAGGGGATGGGACGATAAATTATACACAGTTTCTTGCTGCTACTCAGGATTGGTCTTGTCTTTCGCAAAAAAAAGAATTGGAGATTGCTTTTAAGATTTATGATATTGGTGGAGATGGGACTTTATCCCTTGATGAACTCAAACAGGCTATACCTGGGATCAAAGATTCAGAATGGGCAGATTTTCTTACGCAAGCGGATTCTAATGGAGATGGATTAATCAGCCTTGAAGAGCTTAAAAATTACCTCACAACAAAAACAGAGTCGTCCTAATCTATAGTTTTATCATTAAATTTTTATTCTTCAACTTCTTATTCGCCTTATATACAAAATCATTCATTAAGATTAAAAAGATATTTCAATGGAGTCTGCAATATACGCTGTGGAGTCTCAAATTTTTTAACTTTGCGATCCTTAACGNTATACGCTGTGGAGTCTCAAATTTTTTAACTTTGCGATCCTTAACGATTTCTTCTATAACTTTTTTATCCCTAAAATTTTTAGCTTTCTTAGCAACAGGGCTTACATTATCAATTTTATTAGGTAAACCAATGATATTTAAAGTTTTCCTATATTTGCTCTCAGGGCTTTTTATAGGAGCAAGGGTTTTGTTTAAGTTTTTAGTTCTATTAGTCCAAGCAGTTGTTATTTTTCTATATTTTGTTTCAATAAAGTCATTACTACGATCTTTTTTTGAAGACTTTGACATAAGTCTTGTAGGGATATTTGAGGTAAAAATATTTGACCTTATAAAACTGGTTGTAGGGACTTCTATAGATTTAGTTTTCATATGGTTTACAGCCCATGATGGCATATGAGCTTTGTAACCTTCACAATATAGTTTATTATGCAAGTCTTGACTTTTTATCCAAATCGAGTTTTTGACTTCTCTATGAAGTTTTTTAGCTATTCTGCAATACTCATTTGCAAGAGTACTTTTAGCATAAGCGTCTAGGTTTTCGAAAAGTGAATCGTAAAATTGCATAAATCCTAAAGCTTCGTTATTCCCAAAATCGATTTCAGAGTCAATTTTTCCTATGTTTTCATATTCTTCTACTTGAGCGTTTATGTTGAGGACTTGGAAATGTATGAACTCATAGAATTTTACATAAACCTGACGTGAAATACCAGATAAGTGGAATGGATTTAAAAGCCTCCATATACGTTGGATTTCTTTAAAAAGACGCTCATTTCTTTTTATAGTCGTGCGTTTGGTTATGCTTTCAAAAAGAAATGCTTCTATAGATTGAAGTCTTTCACGGTATATAAGTCCATATGTTTTATCATCAATTTCACAAGTTGTCAGTTGGGAATCAGGGATTATGTCAACTTTCTTCTTATAGCTTCTCCATTTAGAAAAGGTTAGATGGGCTTGAGAATAGTTCCTTGAAAACACTTTTAGTTCGTAAAGGATTTCGTCATATGTTAGATTCATTATAAGCTTACAACTGTTTAGATTATGGGAAAATATAACAAAAAGATTTGTGGTCTTTTTGTGGGTTTATTCATAGAATTTCGAATTTATAAGCAGGCATGTAGGTATGTAGTTATAAGATCGTATAATGTGATATTATTAATAGACTTAAAAATTAGTTATTTGAAATTTGGTGAAGGTTTTAAAGAAATAATGAATATCTAAAAACTTTATAATTTTATTCAAGTGGATATCTATGCCATGTGATGCTTTTAAAATCGATTTTAGAATACTTTATTACTTTTCCCAAATATGAGATTTACGTTATTAAAAGTTCCTCTTCACAATCATCCATAAATTTATTTTTGTTTATCCAGAAAATCTACATACTTTAAATATCTTAAACTTTATTTATATTAGTATTAGTATTAGTATCACTATCCCATAAAACTTTCATCATCATAAATCTTAACCAAAACTAAAAATCTAATAAATCCATAAAAAATCTATAAATCCAAGCCAGCATCTCTAAAATCCAAAAGCCTCTTTTCCCATATAATTTTTCCCTAAAACCAAAAATCCTTTTCCAAACACAAAATTCACAGTAAAAAAAAATTATAATCCTTCCAAAAAACTCCACTTTAAAAAGTATCATCAAAATCCTCTTAACCTCTAAAACCCTTACCTCTTATCTCCCCATCCTTTAAATCACATATTATTATCCCTCTTCAAATTTTTTATTATCATACAAATAACTATGAAACCTGGGGTAATAATCAACCTTAAACGACAAACTAATGATATTGGAGATGCTTCAGTTCTAGAAAATGACTGGTATCGTGAAGAGAAATGGAAACGTATCAATGACTGGATGTCCGAAATAGAAAAAGAAACCCATAAAAACAATCAAGAACTAGCCTTGCTTCAAACTCGTAGAATCAAAACTTTATTTGAATCAGTTAGAAATAAAGAAAAATATAAGCAACAATCGATGCCTGCACATTTCATAGCTGATATTGAAAAACTTAATCGAAACTGGGATAGAATTGTTCATAAAAATTCTAATAATCGAGTAACATTAGAAGAAGAAAATATGCAATTACGTAGAGAGATTGAGAAATTAGATGAAATGAAGAGGAAGATTTATTATAAGTGATTAATAATTTCGTATAATAAAATACAAGTTTTTGAGATAGGATTTTAAAAAGAGGATTTTTTTTTTATGATTTGAGAATATGGTTTTAGGGTAAAAAGGAAGATATGATAGGATTGAAAATTAGAGATTTTGTTTATGATTGTAGATTTTTGGAAATTTGATATAAATTATGTGAAAAGTTTTAAAATTATGCATGAGATTTGTTTGTTTAGTATATGTTCTATGTTTTGATATTCAAACTAGAGTTTTAGTATTAAATTTGTAAAATCCTGATTAATAGTTATAGAATTTTTAATATAAAATTTTAGAAGGTATTTATAATCATCATTTGGCTTTTAATATTAAATTAATTTATTAGCAGGGGTTTTTATTAACACAAGTAAAGTCTTTAAGATTGCCAAAAATTATTTAAATTACTCAATAACTTTACATCACAACCAAAAAATGTATTTACTAAACCAACTCTTCTAACTTTAGATTTTATAAAAAACCCAATTATTACTTAAAGTAGAGTTTGTGTAAAATAAGTTGTCATATTCAAGTTTTCTATAAAAATCATTATAAGAAACCCAAGTTACTAGATTTTCATATGGGTTTTCTGTCTATGCAATTTTTATTTTTGTGGATAAAATGACCAAAAATATTTAGAATTGTCATTATTAAATAGGAAATAAAATCCAATACTTTGACTAAAGTTGTTAGAATTAATTTGCCTCCTTGTTATACATCTACCTCGCTCATAGGAATAAATTATTGATTATATGTTTCTTACTCAAATTCTCATATAAATTTATGTGTATCTCAATGATTTTTATAGTAATTTCATTGATGAGAAGGGTTAGAGATTTTATTGGTTTTTTTATCGTAGCAAAATTAAGGTATTTGGTTGTATTTAATGATTATTGTGGATGATAATCAAAGTAAACTACCAAAGCACATAAACTGAAATTGCATGAATTAAATTATTATTTTTCCTTACCTTCTATGCAATTCTAGATTTCAGGAATTTCGTTAGGTCCTGATAATAAAAAATGAAAACCCGAAGACCATGCAATTTACCCACAAACACATTTTATAAGAAAAAAAATGAAAGGATTAAAAAAATCATCCTGATAATTCATCTAAAGTAAAAGACAATTATCATCAGTATAAGTTTTTAATTGCACTCTTTAGATATGCTGGTTTGAGTTTTTAATTAAAAAATATTTTGGTCTCATCACCATAAATCATAAAAGCTATATAGTCTATTCATATATCAAATCAGTTTATTTAACACAAAATGTATTGATAAAAGATTTATATATACAATAATCAAGCTGGGGATTCTAATTAAAAACTCAAATTTTCTGATTAATTTTAGTCATTTTCAAGAAAATCAAAAAAGTTTTTTGGCTACCAAGATATAATTTATAGCTTAAACTTGTATAAATTATAGATTAATATTTTATTGATTTTAGTATACTATAAATTTAGTTACTATAATAATTTTACTTTTTCATCATAGGAAAATCAGAAAAATCAAATAATTACCATTAAAAACTTAAAAAATTCCTTTCGAAATACAAGAAAAAGCATATACCATATAAATTATTTAAAACTTTATGCTTTTCACGTATAAAAAATACTTAAATACAAAACAACTTAGTAATCTTAAGGAGAAAATGAAGAAGGTAATTCTAAATTCTTAGTTTTGATAGTGAGATTATTAATTCTAAATATTATATCTCGCTTTGCTTTTTATAGTCCAGAAATGATCAATTATTTCCCCTTTTTCCGAACTGAATTCTTCATAATACATATGCGTTTTGTTATAAACCTCAAGTCTTCCATATCCATAATCTTTCTCAAATCCTAAAATATGCCAGGTTTCAAACTTTGGTTTAAATAACGAATCATGCCCTTCTCTACTTCCCGCATGACCATTTACAATATAAATCGGAGCTTCTGCAGATTTATAAACATGTTTTGATCTAAGCCCTGATTTCTCTTTACCATTATAAATTGGATAAGTTCTTTCATAAATATGAGAATGAGCTTGAAAAACAACATCCACAGAATACTCATTAAAAATATCTTCAAGTTTATTCTTCAAAGAATCCGCAAAACTAGAACAATCATCCTTTATACTCGAGCAATAAATAGGTCTATGCATAAAAACAAACACCCAAGGAACCTGTTCTCTATTTTCATTAGCTTTTTTAAGATCTTTAACAAGCCAATTATCTTGAGTATTAATACCAAATAATTGTTTTGGTCTAAAATAAACTTCTGTATTGATTAATATAAAATGAGCATAACCAAGATTAAAAGAATAAAACAACCCCGTACCTTGATTATCATTATTTCTTGGCATTTTAAATCTATTTGTATAATGAGTCATATTTTTAAAATATTCATGATTACCAGGTAAGGTCATATAAGGAAATCTAGCGGCAATAGGTTGAATCATTCTAAGAAACTCATCACCAACTTCACCATTATTAGAATCAAGGTCATAAGCAATATCTCCAAGATGGATAATCCCATCAACAGGTCTTAAATCTAAATCTTTTTCTAATAATCTTTCTGTATATTGACCTTGTGCCCCAGTACCCCAATCTCCAATAATTGTAAATTTTACAGGTTCTTCAGTTTTGTTATAAACAGTCTTATGTATATAATTAGGAGTTTTTCCTTTTATAATAAACAATTCACTCCAGAAAGAATAAAGACCAACAAGATACTCATAAACACAATCTTCATTTAATTCAGATATTCTTACACTATGAATGTATTGAATATTTGAAAAATTATCCCCAAAATCATACTCAGAAACATTAGAACGTATAAAAATCCACTCACTTGGTATAGAACATTCAATACAATATGATTTACGATATGCAAGTCTTCCAGTTAAATTGTTATAAGATATCCATGTTACAATTATTTCACGTGAGTTTTCAGTCCATGCTATTTTTATTTGTTGTGGATAAACTTGCCAAAAGTAACTTCCAGGCAATTTTTCGTTTAATGGGAAAAAAAATCCTGAGTTTATATTTGAGACGTTTACTACAACTTCTAATGCATTTTTTTGAGGGTTGATATCTTTATAGCTATTCGCTAATGTAAATCTAGATTCTAGATTAGAGTCATTAAAATATGTAGTATCCATTATCTTATGTGCTATTTGGCTAGGAATAATTGGAAGTTGAGATGCTTGGATTTGGGAATTTGAATCTTCTAATAAAATTGAAAGGGTTGCATATGAGAATGAAGTAATAATATAGGTAGCTAATATAGCTGAATATAGGCAAGGCGCTAACATAATGGCTAATACTAATTTATATAATAAAATTAAGGCTTAGGATAAATAAAGGAATATATTTTTAGATTTGAATAGTTTATTAATAAAAATTTCTTGTAAATATTAAAATTATGATTATATTTAAGTTTAATTGTATGGGAAATTAAATATAGTTTTAAAGCTTAGAGTAAGTGTATTTATTATTATATTGTTTGTTGACTTTTGGATATAGAGAGATGGTGTGAGTTATGCTGATTCTTTAAATAAGATAATTTTATAGAATGTCTATAAGATTATCCTTAATTCCTTTTTCAGCAGTGTTATTTTTTTATGATTATTATAAGAACGATGCTTTATTCTGAATCAAAAATATTCGTCAGATGCTTGTAAGCTACTAGACAATTTTATTGGCTTAATATAATAATTATAGAAAAAATAGGCATATTTAAAGATATAGCACTTTTTCTATTAGATTTTATATAAGATGTATTTTTTTTTGGCCTCGAAGTATATAATATAGAAATCAGATCAATAAAGTGCTAAATCACTTTAGCTTGGGAAGTTTTTTATATCATAATTTTAGGTTTAAATTTGTCACATAGCTTATAGTCCTTACTAATTTATGCTAAAAGGTAAAAAATGTGTGAATTTCTAATTAAGGGTATATACAGCGAAGTTGTTTTCATCTCTTTTCCCACAGTTGTGTTTAAATCCTATCCCTATGCAACTTAAAATTATATAGATTATTCATCTTTATAGTATATTATAATTATAATTTTCATTTCTTTATATGGAGCAACCCAAGATTATACTTATCTTTCTATATAGTCACATCTTTTATCATCCCAAACAAACCTTCTTTTTCTTCTAAATGAAAATTATATCATTAACCCTCTAATACTTCCTATTTGCTCATTCTTTTAATTTATATAAAAAATAAGTGCATATTTTTGATAATATACTAGATTCCAAAGAAGTCTTCATTGCTAACAAAGAATTTAATATAATTAATAATATCTTCTAAGTGCCTGACTATAAAGATAAAAAAGTTGAAAAAATTATATAGGAAATTCCTTAAACTTTTGGCTTTTTAGACAAAGATAAAATTCAAAACTGTAAAATCATTTATTATGATTACTTTATGTTTACTTTTATGTTAGGGTTAATGATTTAACTACTGGGAATTTATTAATTAGATTTATAAAGCATAAAATGAAAGATTATTAGCTTTAGAAGCAATTTATTTATTGCATTCTGTTGCACATTATAGGATTCAGACTAGTTTATAATATTAATCTTGCAATAACTCTTATTATGATGGTACCAGTCTTTTATTATGATCTTTATTATAGACTATTTCTTTTGTATATAATATAAATTTTAAAATACAAACTAAGTTGGTGTATGTAGTTTTTTTCTATAATAATATAATCGCAAATGCTATAAATGATCTATAGTTTTACTGGAACTTTTTAATATCATATTTCCAGTATTTTTCGAATTCCAGTTCTAATATTTTTGTTCCTTAGATGTAATTTCAAATTATTCTGTTTTCCTTTAACCATTTTTTGTGTTATTGTATTACTTTCATTACCTTTCTTCTATGAACTTATTGATTATTTATATCTCTTATCGACACTCCATGGCAAATTATTTGTATTTTTACTTTTTGCAATATTTAATAGTTATAAAAAAACATTTGAACTTATACTTGTATTGATTTATTTGTTATTTAAATTCAACTAATACATTAACCTTATTATTAATTATTTTGTTGATACATATACTTTTTAAATCAGTTATTTTTTATACTTAATAAATTTATCATAAAAATATTCTTATTCATCTTCTTATATATATAAATATAAGCTAGGATAAAGTTGAATATTAACATTTCTATTAATAGAATTATAAGATGTTTTATACAATTAGATATTCCTTTAATAGTAATAATTGTAGTACCTGTTACAGTGTTATTATAATTTTTGATTAGATTAAATTGCTAAAAATAATTCATAGTTAATTTCAAATTTTTAGTCTTTTAAAATAATTACTTAATAACATGATTTTTGATAAGTGGGTTTATTTTTTACTAAGTCAAGATATTATTTTTCCTAAACATTTTCAGTATTTTCAACACTTCCTACAATCTAGATGCCATTTACTTTACAGACTAAGATTATATTTTCTCTTATATTCATCATTTTAGATAATAACAATGCTCTTTTGTTATCACATGGTATATCAATAATCTTATAATTTATTTCAAGATTTTTATAAATAATTGGCTAGTGCCTTAAAGATAATAGCAAGATAAACTAATATACAAATTCACCCCAGTTTTTGTTTAGAAAAAAATACACAAGAAACAATATCATGTTTAAATCTGAGTTTTTCTTTAAAAAAGCTTAGTTTATTATCGAAATCACTTTTGAGAAATCGTTTCAAGACAAAAAACCTTTACTTTTTAAAATTGGTATTTTGTACTATGAAAAAAAATTTTATTCTAGGAAATATATATAGAAAAACTGTTTAATTTTAAACAGTTAGGGCTTGTAATGTATATAAAATATAAAAAACATAAAATCATTAAGCCAAGGTCGATGTTTTTGCCTATAAATTTCATTTGAAAAAGAGATTTTTCCAATTGAAATCCCAAATATTTTTATATTCCTGAAATTTATTTTATGGCATTTGTAAGTATTTAGCTTTGATGATTATAGGAACATTCGAATTTTTATTTAAGAGAAAAGCTTTTTGAACTTTAAAACAAGAATTTTTATAAAATATATCGAAAACAACCAAAAAATGAATAAAAACAATTTTTTATGGAAATTTATGTAATAATTGTAGTGACATAGTTATTTAGATAGCAGATGCTAATATAAAATATGGTAATAAGACTTATTTTTGTATTTCTGCTATGCAAAACCAATGCACTTTTAACTTTCTCTGATCTTTACTTTGGCATAAACGAATTAAACGAAGCATTTCTTAATTTTACGCTTGTTGATGAAAAAAACAATATTATCAATACACCCAAAATGTTATATGTTGAGATAAATCCTGCGGAATCATTTATATTTTATCCTTCAGTTTCTTTTACAGGCATCTATCATGGTATTTTCATACCTTCAAAAAAAGGCGAATATTCATTGTCTCTTTCGTGCAGTGGGTGCGAATTAATTACAGAAATTTTATATTATCCATTTTCTATGACGCTATTTTCAATTGTAACACCAAAATATTCCACCGCTCAACAAAATCAAGAAGTAATTATTGAGTATAATTGCTCAATGCCAGCTTTTTTTGCTTTAGATTTTACTACTGCACTTATGGTAAGCGGTGAAATTTTTGAATTAAATTATGAATTCCCGGCTCCTAGTATAGGGTCGATATCTGTATCATTTTTTACATCTGGAGAAAAGCGTTTAATGCTGTATTTTAGCATGGATCCATTTGTGACAATTATTGATGGTGTGATTATCAACGTTTATAAGCTTACTTATAATTCAATTGAATTTTTAAATACTTATGTAAAGTTTATTTAGCCAGTCAGTATTAAAACCTCACTTGATTTTTTATTTTCAGCTTTTGAAGATGAGGAAATGACTATTCCTTCAGGTCTTGAATGTGAAATTCATTTAAGTTTGACTCCAGATACTTTCATTATAGGCAACACTGCAAAAAAAATATCATCTGGCATAGTATTATTTTCAAATTTGATCATAAACTCTAATGGAGTATATAAAGTAAATATTAAAGGTGTTTGCATAGAACCATTTGTATCAGAAAATTTTATAACAATAACCGGAGTTGATTTAATAAACATAATTTTAGAATCAATTTACATTAAAAAAGGAAAAGAAATCGATATAAAAGTAAATTTCTTTGGGCCTTCAGAATCAAATATAACATTTTCAACTTTTGTCACTATTTTATCTTCTAGTATAGAAATAGTTGGAACAAAAAGTGCAAAATCTACAACTGGTGAAGCACTTCTTCAAGTATCATTTGACACTTCTGGTACTACAACATTATCAGCATTTACAGATATTGATTTAAAAACTGTTATATCAAATTCAATTGATGTTTATATATTAGATTCTATATGTTTAGAAAAAGTAAATGATATTTGTATTGAATGTGTACCTTTAGCAAATATAGTCGATGGAACATGTATTTGTACTAAAAATAGTGTTAATGTTGATGTTTATTGTAAGTGTATTGATGGATATGCACAAAGTGGAAATGATTGTTTAAGAGAATGTTTTAATGCTTTTTCAGAAACTAGTGTTTTAGGAAGTTATAATGAAGGTTTTAAAAGTATTAGTATTACATTTCCAACACTTGTTATAGAAAGTTCTGAAGTTAACTGTGGGTATCGTTTATTTCTTCCAGATTATCTGAATGAATTTTTTATAGAATGCATCTGGGTAGATTTAAAAGTTATGTTGATAAGCTTTAGTACTATTCTTGATGGAGACACGTTTGTGATAGGATTGAATAATACCCTTACTCCATATGAACAGCAATGCAATCAATATAAAAGTTTTCTGAATATAGAAATTCTATCTTCAACAATCTCAAAGCCAAAAATTCAATTAAAAGGTCCATCTTTCGTGTATTTATTATGTAAAAAAGATAATATTATCATTTCAAATACACAAAATAACAATAATTATGAGTATCAATGGATAGTAAACCCATATAATCCAGATATAAACTCATCTATAAGTTCAATAAAATCCTACAAAATTGAAATCAAATTTATTTATTTACAAGAAGGAATCCTAGAAATCATATGTATAGCAAAAGACTTGACATATAATACATATGCGAATGAGACTATTTCAATAACCATAACATCAGAAAATCATCTAGTAATAGGATTTAGTATTCCTGATGATACATCATTTCTATATTCAGATACAATTTTTATTCAAGGGTATATCGAAGATTCCTGTGGTCAAAATGGTCAAATTACATTTATATGGGAATATATGTCAAATAATGATTTTGATTTAAACTCTATTATTTTTAACAGTTCAAATCCAAGTTCCTTATTAATACCTCCAAATACCTTTAAAACTGGAAGTCATCATGTTTTTAAACTCACAGCTATAATAGAACCTGATTTTTATGAAGTGTCAAAAACAATTAGTTTAAACATAAAATCTAATGATTTAATAATTCAACTCGATAAATCTTCGGGTACGATTACCAAAACTCAAGATTTAATTATAACAGCTATAATTATAGATCCAGATTCATCAGATTCAATAATCTCAATTGAATGGGTGTGTTTTGAAGAAAACGAATATTGCAAAGACAAATTTGGTGAAATACTAAACATAACCATTGAGAATTTTAAAATGGTTGTTAATAAAGATATTTTAAGAAATGGAGCTTATTATACATTTAACATAACAGCTAAAACTGATAATAAAATCAAAAGTCAAATTATTAGACTTTATGTTGATGGTCTTGCTAATGGGCAAATTTCTATAAACTGTGTTGAAGATTATTCTATTGAAAATATTGCTTGTTCTAGTGTTACAATAGGTATAACAAATCCTAAGTTTGTTTGGGAGATTTATCCGAATATTTCAGATATTTCTTATACAGAATACTCTTTTATAAGTATTCCTAAAAAGAAAATGACAGTAAATACAGTTTATAATATTTCATTAACAGCTTTACCCAGTTCAGGAAATACTATTACTGCTTTTATATATTTTATTCAACCTAAAATCCTTATTTGTGAAATTCCAACTATTGAATTTTTAGATACAAAATGGTTTATTATGGTAAAATTATGTGATTCAGAAAGTTATCCTTTAACTTATCAATTCGGATGTAAAACTTCTGATAATTCTATTTTGTGGCTTGCACCAGAAAGTTTTAAAGGTTCTGATTATGTGTTAATTCCTTCAAAGTGTAAAAAAGTTGTTGTAGAAAACTGTAATAAGGCATCTTGCAGTATTGTAGAGAATAAAATACCTTCTGGGGAGAGGAAACATGAAGATATGGTTAAGGAATTTACTAGTGATTTGAAGTTTGTATCGATTCCAAATGCAGTAATATATTATTCAAATATGATAACAACCCAAAACGACTGGGATTTTATTTACCTCCATATGGAAGGTTATTTTAAATCACAAAAACTTACAAAAAAACTTTTAGATCTTTTAAACAGTTGCTTAAGTTCAATCATTACTCAAATCAAGTTTATTTCTCCAGGAAACGCAACTTCAATAATAAAACTTATAAATTATGTAGTCTTAGAAAACCAACAAACACTAAATTCAACTCAGATTTCAGTGATATCAACATTACTAGGAAAACTATCAAATATTCTTGATTATAAAACATTATTTCAAACAATCAGTTCCACTATTGACCTTTATTCCCAAGTAACACTTCCCTTCTCTCTTCCTTTATCCAAAAATTCTGATGTATTTATCTTCTCTATTCGAATCCTAGCATCATCTTTAACAAAACAAAGTATTTCTATTGGTAAAAATTCAATTATAATCCCTAATTCTATAGTTTTAGACATGAATGCAATTTATGATATTGAATTCCTTATCCATCCAACTGCTAGCGAAGTTGCTTTTGATGTAAGTTTTTATACATCAGGGACTTATATAAATAATAAACTTACTCTTACTAAAAGAAAAAATACTAAATTAAACGCTGATACTATAAGTGTTACTATTATTGGGACTTTTTCATCTAAAAAACATTATGAATGCGCATATTTGCTTAATGATAAAACTTGGGAAACTAGCGGGTGTTCTATTTCTAAAATCGCAGATAATAAAATTACTATAAGTTTATCTCATCAATCAACATTCAAAGTTTATGAAAAAGCCCCAAGTAAATATTGTGGAATTAGTGCTGGGCCTATTGCAATTACAAGTGCCTGGCTGATGGTATCAATGCTATTATTTTTTTCATTGAAAAGTATTGACAAAAATCATAAAGATGATATTAAACATCCAAATAAATATGTTTTTTATCCAATAGCAAGTATTTTTATCCGCCAAATTAATAGTAAAAGAGTATCATCAATATTATATATGTGTTCAACTAATATAATAATGATATTTGGTATTGGTATTCTTTTTCAGATTTTTGAAAGTTCAAATAAAACATATGGGAATTTTAAAATCAGTGAAATTTACTATGGAGCTATTGCCTGGGTTTCAACTCAGATTTTTGCTTTTCCAATTTATTATTTCTTATTTAGTAAGAAAGTATCTAATAAAGCATTTTTAATAACAAAAATCATCGCCCTAGGATTTTCAGTCTGTGGTGCAGCTGGGATTATGTTTATGGCAATTTATTATTGTTGTCAATACGCATTTTATTGGATTGTCAATTATTTTATCTTTTTTACTTTGCAATTAGTATTAGAAATATGCTTAGCTTTTCTTATGTGGAAATTTCATAATTCACAAACTGAGGATTCAAGAAAGAAAATTATACCTGAAACACAGAAGCTGAATATTTCAAAGGTGGGTTTAGATGATTTTTCATTTGAGTTTAAAGATCAGAATATAGAAAAAAACCAAAGGATTGAGGTCAAGCTCAGTCTAGCCAAATAAAGTTTTTAAAATAGCTGGGATAGTTAAATTTTAAGAATTTTAGGACTTGATTTTGGATTATGGTTTATTATATATTAAATTTTAATATATAAATGATTCTATGTAGAGTGATTTAGTTTAGAAATATTTTATAGTTTTGTTTTTAATGCCATGTAGAATGTGAAGAGAATAAGCTAAATACTAATTCTTATACGAAATAAAAATTTCANGAATGTGAAGAGAATAAGCTAAATACTAATTCTTATACGAAATAAAAATTTCACTAAGATTGGTATTTATATTTTTCCAATAAGAAAATTTGAATTTTGAATCTAATTCATGTAATGTGAATATATATAACTAATACTTAAAAGTTTGTTTAAGCTAATTATATTACTTTATTTTTAGATACTAATGAAAATGTAGAATATCATTAATCAAAGTTATTTAGTTATAAAAATCAATATTTTATGCAAAAAATCACTAGTTTACTTTTGAAAAATCAAATATTAGATAAAAATTAAATTTTCATAAATTATTTAAACTAAGAACTATAAAGGTTAATCATTTTTATTACAATTAAGTACTATCATAAAATCCTATGCAAATTTGTGATTAAATTATACACCGAAGTAGTTCTTTACCCTTCGTTTATATTTCACGCTTGTTTCTTCTTTGATTATTTCCTTTTCTAACACTATTATGTGTCTTCTTTAAATTTTAAATAGTTTATTCAAATCGAAATACAATTCCTGCTTCTTCTTTGTTGACTTAATTATTTAATTAACTGTTCCTAGTGGTCTAAGATTTTAATCACTTTGATATTATTTCAAGTGAATACCTTTATAAAATATAAACATTCTAGAAACAGAAGAGTAGTAAATATTCGATAAAAATATCATAGCTTGTATATCAAGTCAAACTTACTGAAGATGAATCAGAATTTCCCTAAACCTAACTAAATCTCCTTCCTTATTTACGATAGGTTTCTTTAATGACTCATCCTAAAGTGCTTTTCCTAAATCTTTTTTTTTGAATATTGACTCTTTCATCAAAAACCTAATAAACACACCCTTATATTAAGATACTTACAGGCTTTAAAATTTTCAATTGAAAATCGTCATGAATAAAATATTAAGTAATCTGAATGTAAATTTCTCTATAGCTCTAGGAAATTTTAATGGTATTCCTTTAATAATATGGTATTGATCCAACAGAAAATTGGTCTTATCACAGCCCTCGGGCTTTTAATGCTTTCTCATCTTGTATCTTGCGATCTAAGCAAAAACTTCAGCGATGTCCTCTTTGAACTAAGAGAATCGCATCAGATCATGATAGAATCTTTTCCTTTAACTACAATTCTTGCAGAGCCAGATTTACTTGCAATGCCGAGTTTTACAACTGTTTTTTCTTATCCCAACACTAAAACAGTTGATTTCCCATTAGAAATCTCAGGAAAAATAGTAGACTGCGATAATCTTGCTAGACAGACAAACGAAAATGGTCCATTTTTATATATTTCAGCTTCAAGTTACAGTTTTTTTGATATTGAATTCTTTAAATGCTCTGAAAATAAAGAAAATCTCTTAGGTATTGTTGTCGTCAATAAAGAAAAGTTACAATCAGGTTTACTTCAAGATCCTTTTGAAATTGTTGGGATAGTCTCATATTGGATTAACAATTGTAAGGTTAAATCGTTTAAAATGTGCGAAAATTCATATTTAAATAGAAAAAATTGGAAATGTGAAAGACATGACAGGTATCAGAGAGTTGATGAAGCATTTTATGAAATGTATTATGAGATTATTGGTGATACTAATGATGTCCCTTTAGGGGTTAATTTGATTGGAACTGACACGACTTTGACTAGCACTTTTCATGAATTTTTAGTAAGCCAGCTTAAAGAGTATACCTTTGGCAGTTTAACTATGGAGTCACATACAGACTCAGCAGTAATTTATTTGAATATCCACTCAGCAGTAATTGTGCTTTTTACACCTCCATTTGTAATATCAACTGATCAAATAATTGAAGATATTTATTCAATTTGTGGAGCAGCTTATTCAGTATTAGACCCTCAAGAATATACCACAGATTTTTTTAACTATTACAATTTAGCTGCATATTATTACCTTGAGCATTTTAAAACTTCAGATCGAGCTTCAGTATCTTATGCAAGCAAAATCAATACAGTAAACACTAATTTAAATTCTTTTTATCTAGCCATATCCAAAAATGGGCTTATTTCAGCAGGAGTTTATATTCCAATATCAAGTTCTAATCTTGTCGAATCAAATAATTATGTTTCAACATTATTAAGTGTTAATCCTGGTGATTATAGTGAAGGAAGTTGCGATTTTAACAGCCCTTACTATATTACAATAAGAATCATGAATACTTATGGCTATTATGGAATGAATTCTGATATTTATAGTTATATAGCTTATATAGGTGGTATTAATGGAGAAGAGATTGACACTTTTTTTGAAAACCCTATACTTGGAACTATAACAAATAGTTGCTTTGCTAAATATAACTTCTTCCAGCTCTACACTTCAACAGCAATTGAATGGGAGTGTTATTCCACGGGTCAAAACTGTTACAATCTTGTTTACAATTATGGTTATAATTATGTATATGCTTTTATGATGTCATTTGGGTTTTACATTTTAAAGCCTTTTTGCAATTATGGCCAAACTTTGAGTACTGTTACTTATGATTGTATTACTTGCGATATTTCATGCACAAGCTGCCTTGATTCAGAATCTTGTGTTACTTGTGCGAATGGACTAGGGTTTAATGGAGGTAATCTTTGTCAGATATGTGATAGTAATGAATATATACACTCTACCACATACATGTGTACAACATGCCCATCAAGCTGTTTAACATGTTACGATAGTCAAGCATGTATCCAATGTGCAAGTGGACTCGGATTTCATTATCAAATTAGCAACCTTTGCGAAACATGCTATAGTAATGAGTTCATTAATCCTACAACTTATGTTTGTACAATTTGCGATTCATCATGTGCAACATGCTCATCTCAATTTGTCTGTACAACTTGTTCGAGTAATTTAGGTTTCAGAGGATCTACTTTATGTGAATCATGCCTTAGTTTTGAGTATATTGATCCAGAAACATATGCTTGCACTCAATGTAGTAATAATTGTCTAAGTTGTACAGATGCTAATACATGCACTTCTTGTCTTTTTGGCTACGGATTTACAGAAACATCAAATAACCTTTGTGTTTTATGTGGTAATGGAATGTACACACATCCTATTACTTATGCCTGCACACCATGTCCTTCTTCATGTGCAACATGTTATGATAGTCAAACATGTATAACATGTGCAAGTGGTCTTGGATTTAATAATGCAGACTATTTATGTGAAAGCTGTGATAGTTCAGAGTTTATAGATCCCACTTCGTATATATGCACATCATGTCATGGATCATGTGCTACATGTTCAAGCGTATCATCATGTTTAACTTGTATAAGTGGTCTTGGATTCTTAGAAAGTAGTGGAACTTTATGTGGAAACTGTAATAATGGTCAATATCCAGATACATCAACTCAAATATGCACTCAATGCGATCCTAGCTGCTCAACTTGTTTATCAGGAACTTCTTGTTTAACTTGTGCATATTTTTATGGGTTTATTGCTGAAGGAAATGGTTTATGTGAACCTTGTAATGTGAATCAATATGTTAATCAAAATCAGATCTGCACTAACTGTCCTGCAGAATGTTCAACGTGTAGTGATCAATTTACTTGTACAAGTTGTTCTTCTGGATATGGTTTTAAACTTGGAATAAGTAATTTATGTGTTACATGCTCATCTAATGAATTTATAGATCCATCCACTCAATATTGTGTGACATGTAATCCTTCATGTTTGTCATGCACAGATTTATCTCATTGTACAGCTTGTATTAGTGGATATGGGTTTAATAATGGGATAACATCATATTGCCAATTTTGTGATACAAATGAATACATAGATCCAACTACTTATGTTTGTACCGCATGCAATACAAATTGCCTAACATGCAGTTCTCCCACAACATGTATCACATGTGCACCTGGGTTTGGATTCAACAATGATGGAGATTTGATTTGCGGACTTTGTAATTCAAACGAATATATTCATCCAGTAACTCAAATTTGCACAACTTGTGATAGCTCTTGTCTTACTTGCTTAAGTGGACAAGAGTGTATTTTATGTGCTGAAGGATTAGGTTTTAATGATATTGACGCACTTTGTGAGCCATGCGATTCTGCTGAATACATTTCATCTAATCAGTATTGTGTTCCATGTGAAGATGCACATTGTACTCAATGTTCAGCTCAAAATTATTGTGATGCATGCCAACTAGGATACGTAATAAATTCATTCCATTCTTGTAGTGTTGGAAGTTTATTTTTCCTCAGCGAATATCTCGTTTCATTTGTATTTGACTCAACTTTTAGCTATATCTACCTTACATCTACTAAGAAATTTATTTTAAATACATCAGTTGATTGCATGATTTATTTCACAAATTATGGAATCCTTGGATCATCTTCATCCTGTTCAGCAAAGTCTGATTATATTTTGCAGATAACTTTAGGATCTGGTTGGACTATTAGAGACACTTCTACACTTATAACAAGTTCAACTTTTTTAATGAGAGAAGGAAACTATGCTCTTTATGAAGCTCAGCTTCTAACTCCTTCGTATCCTAATGGTGTTGATTTAAATCCTCATGCAAGAATCTCAGGGAATTCCAAAGTTTGGTTTAGTTGCTCATCACAATCTGAATCTATTTACAGCTCGTCTCAATCATATGGAATTGGAGCTAGCAGTTTTAATTATTTATGGAGTATAAGTGAATCATCTATTACTCTACAGGACTCAGATAAATCAGACTGCAAAGTTATTATCCCATCAGCAACTACATTAACATCTTTCCAAATATCCCTAGCCATTAAGAATTTCTTAGAATTTAGTTCAACTATAGTTTACACTGTAGCAATACTATCAGATAATGGGATTTCATTTAAATTAGATACTGGTGAACAATCATCTTATAAGCGTTCACAAAGCTTTATTATTATTCCCGTGAACATTGATAGCTGTGGTTTAAGTGGTACAATTTCTTATATATGGACATTATCAGGTTATACAGGATCAAGTATCGCATTAGGACTTTCTAAACTAAGTATTCCTAAGCAAACATTAGAATATGGTGAACATATTATATCATTAAACATAATTCTAACTGGAAGTGTTAATCTAAGTGGTACAAGTACAACAAAAATCACTATAACAAGTTCTGACCTTGTTGCTATAATAAATAAAGGCAACCAAGAAATTAGTGATAGTTTGGATTTCACAGCCATAGGTTCATTATCTTATGATCCTGATGGATATTCCTTATCTTATTCATGGACTAGTTCTATTATAACAAGTACTCAAGCATCTTCTTCTATAACTATTCTAAAATCCAATTTCCAAAGCCTTTCAAGTTTTGATTTAACTTTAACAGTAACACATACTGAAACATCAAGGTCATCAAGCACAAAAATAACTTTAACTATAAAACCAAGTCTTGCAGTTAGTGTTTCAATTATATCCCCAGGTTCAAAAGTTCGTAGATCAAATTATGTTGTTTTAAATGCAAAAGTTGTCCCAACATCAACAGTTAGCTCAATATCATTATTATGGACACAATCATCAGGAATTATTATCCCTTATACACCTTTATATTACACTTATCTTACCATTCCTCCTAATACTTTAACTTCAGGTATTTCTTATTCATTTATTGTAACAACAACTGTTATAGCATCAAGTGTTTCAGCAACTGCTACTGGAGAAATTTTCTTTAGAGTAAATATTGGACCTAATTGTCCTAATATTCCTACAATATCTCCTAATACTAACATGTATGCAATTACAACAAAATTCACTATTTCGATTAAAGGTTGTGTTGATGGAGATACTGAAGATATTCCATTGAAATACAAATTCTCAGGTATTAATGGGGCTAAAACTTTAGCACTTACTACAGCTAGTGAGAATTCTGTGACTACTGGGTTTAGGTTATCATCTGGAATTACGGCAATTGAGTATACAATTTGTGATACAATGAGTGATTGTACAACTTCAAGAAGTGCTTCGTTTACGCTTTTAAATGCTAGGAGACTGTTGAGAGATGAGGAAAGTCTTGTTGAAGATTACAAGCAATTTATTATAACTCAAGACCTGTTGTCAGTAATTATAATGTTCCTTGATCAATATGAAATCCCTGAAGTACTTCTAGACCTCATGTGGAATGACTTCACAAACCACATGGCTCATGAAATGCTAGACTCAGACTACACTGAGGAGTTAACATCAATAATACTTATGTTTTTAAATGATAATCAGTCATCTCAATTCATGATAAACCGTCTGCCAAAATACACCGATTTCTTAATCCTCAGTTTAAACAAAGCTGACTACATAAACAAAAACGCAGAAAGTCAACTTCTCACAATATCTGAAATAATTCTTAACCTTAGTGACAATATAGAAACCATAACAAAACTTAAAGAAATACTACATAAACTTTTAGTATATAAAAAAGTCCCAGGTTTTCAAGGTTTTACATATCAAAATCCTGAATCCATAAGCATTTATATAGCAGAAAATTTCGCTACAGGTCTTGTATTAGATATAATAGAACTTGGGGAAAATAATATAAAAGTTGGAAGTTTGTCAGATGATCCATATCAAATCTTAACATTAGAATTTATGTCTTTCGGTCAAAAAGGAATTCCTAATATAATTAATTTGTCGATATTTTCAAATAAAGCTTTTGATGGCCAAGAAATAATAGAACATGATATGAAAAATATTGATTTGATTGAAGGTGATATAATAGTAACAATGAAAACTTATGATTTAGAAGAATTCGAATGTAGAACTTATAAAAACATGCAATGGGTCAATGAAGATTGTGTGATAATTTCTCACAAATCAGGAAAAGCGCAAATAAGTTTACTAAAAAGTGGGCTTTATAGTCTTTTTGACCCAACTTCAATATCTTTATCTTTTGGACCTTTGTATTTAATTACAAGTCTTATAGCAGCTCTTGCAATTATCATGCCATTTTTAGTGTATTTTGATAGCAAAGCTGCTTATTTAAGTATTCCAACTCAAAACTTGACTGTTGATAAAAAATCAGATAGAGATGATACATCTTTAAATTTAGAAAAACCAAAGGTTGAAAAAGAAACTTTGATTCGTTTGCATTTAACAGTCAGTATTTTTTATTATGATAAAATGACTAATCGTGCTAAAAAAATCCTTATTTTGTTTAGTAATATTGTTTTTGAGATTTGCTTACAGAATTTGATATTTTCATATTTAAATTTGCATCCTGTTATTGTAGGATTGGTATCTGTTATGATTACTTTTTTGCCTTTTGTTATTAATATGATTTTGGCTAATAGAGAAGGAGTGGCAAGGAGTATTGTTATGATAATAATTTCATTATTGATGATTGCTATGAGCTTAATTGTGACAGCACTAGTACCGTCAAGAGATGGATGGGTTTATGCGTTATTAGCAGGTCTTGGATTTGAATTTTATGTTAGTCAGATTATTGTTATGATTGTCAAGAGGGCTATTTCTAAGAATTAGTTTAAGTTAGTTATTTTTAAAGAAACTCTTTTTATGTTTTGTAGTAAATATAAATTTTTTAAGTTAGAAAGAGTATTTTTATGAGTTATAATTGGCATATTTTGTGTTGAATAAAATTATTATTTTTTGTCATTAAAATTCCTGATCAACCACAATCTTGTGATTTTAATAATATTATTCATAATAAGTTATAATAGTATATAATCCATGCCTTTATTATTTAAAAACTTAAGTTCTAAAATGAAAATTACTTGAATCGAAGTTTTCTTGAATTTGTCTCTGTTTACTTTCTCTCTATTTTGTAATAAACGCGAATAGGCTCGAAATCATATAAGCATAAATAAAACTTACTACACATATTAGTCAAAAAAATCATTCAAGTGTTAAATATCTCTGTATAGCTCAAGCAAACTGCTAATGTTTTGTATAAATAAACCATTTAAGTCTAATAAAATGTTATCCTTCAATTCTCATAAACTTTTTTCTTTTAATCTGTTATAATATTTTTTCTTTAGTATAAGTTTTGCTAATTGTCTTATTTTTTAAGTGAAAATATATTGCGCTTTGCATAATGAGCATAAGTATTGCAAAGATTAAAAATTACGCTAGAGTTGCATCATTCTATGAACTTATTTATACTATCATATATGGTATATAATAATTACTCTCTTTAAATTTTTGGCCTTTTCTCCGAAGATTATACGCATGCCACTTTTTATTGCTGATTTGATTAAAATAAGTCTTTTAAATGCTTATAAAAAACTTTTACTATGTAGATATGTATTATATATATTGTATATAGTTGTGAATTAGAGTATATAAATTTCTTTGAGTAATAAATACATCTAATTTTAGCAATTTCGCATAGACTCTTATATAAAAAATACTTAACAAGGGCTGGACAATAGTCAAGCGATAATTCCTAACTAATACTTAAAGTTTTATAATAAGAAACTTACAACTTCAATAAAGTGAATTAAATTTTACTGGATTAATGTCATCCTAAGAGTTAATTTATAAAAGTATTGATATTAAGTACAGACTATTATCATAAAATCTTAAAGAAGTAGGATTTTGTCGCAGAAACTGCGACTTAAGACTTTGATTCATCATAAAAGAGGCAAATAAAAAACATTTGCCCTATAAAAGTGGAAATAAATATTATCTAGTATGTTATAAAGCTTTTTATTGATTTTAAAGGAAAAGCATAGTTAGGATTTTGTGTTTTTAAGAACAAATCAAAGATATTTGGTCTTTAGTTTTCCTTTTATATACTCAATTTGAATTTATCAATAAATTCTTCACACTCTCATCTTGAAGTCTAGATAAAAATTTTACCTTATTATTAAATCTACTTTATCTTTTAAACCTAATCCCTATCTTTCCATCTTTTCATTCCCTCTCACAATTCTATATCTCACTACAATTCTAATCAACTCCTTTCAAAAAAAATATCATAATACTACCAAAATACTACAAAAATAATCTTCCATATTCCCATCCATCCAAATCTCTTATCCTCTCATTCAAATTTCTAACTTTTTCCTAGTAAATTTTCCCTATAGTTTTTCTCCTTTTCCTCTTATTTCTTTACCTTATCAAAAAAACTCTTCTATTTCTTACCTTTACTGTAGACTCAGTAGTAATTTCAAGTAAGAATATGGAGCGTCGATTAAGTATTTCGATTTTAAATACTGAGACGCGTTCAGGAGGGTTTCTTCATCGAGATTATACCGTAAATCATATTCAGGTCTATCTTTTCAAAATCCTCATCGATTTTTCCAAAGAATTTACTTCATACAAGCGTTTTTCTGAGCTTCACGAATTCGCTAATACAATCAAGCACAGAGGAGAAAAAAAAGGAATCTACCTTTCAGAATTCCCTCAAAAACAAATGCTCACAAGCTCGAAGATTGTCCGTTTCCGTAAAGAAGTCATGCAAAATTGGTTCAGAGAATTGTGTCAGTGTGGGAGGTTTGAAAAAAAACTATGCCAGTTTTTTGATATAAACTTTAAGGTTTTGTATGAAAAAGCTCCATTGATCGAAGCTGATGATAAGAAAGTTTTGGAATTCATCAGATCCATGGACGAAGAGGGAAAAAATCGTCTAAGTGTTTTCAAAAGCTTTGTGGAGAATTTCCTCGCACGACGAAGAAACCTATCCAAAGAAATAATTCAGAAGTTGCTCATGCGGATAATGCCACTTTGCAACGAAAAAGTCTTAGGCGGTCTAGCCCTAGATTTCATATCCAAACTAACTAACCGGGAATTTTACTATAACTATGAAAAGGCTCGTGAAGAAATTCTTGTAGTTCCTCTAACATACATAAAAAGTATGCATCTTGAAGAATATCTCTTACAAAAAAAACATGGCGATGGGCAATTACAAGCTTACAATCTTTTAAATCTTTTCAAAGCTCAAGATTTCTCATTACATAAAAATATTATTACAGAAATTCTTAATAACAACACTCAAGCTTATGAACTTTATGAAAACTGGGACATGTTGCAAAACAAAAAGCGCCCAAAAAGTGAAATCCTAGAAATAGTCAGATGGAACACTATGAAAAACTCAGAAAAAATCAAATGTTTATATAAATACTCTAAAGGGCAATTAGAATTCGATATTGAAATTAATGTTAAAGGGACAAAAGATCGGGTTTTAGAGGTTTTTACCTCACCTGAAGAGCGAAAAAAGTGGGACTGCAAAATTTGCAAAATCGAAAACACTGAAAATGAGTACTTTTTTGAATATAAGGCCGGAAAAAGCAAATTCTCATTATTAAGTGCTTTAAAAGTTAATGAAGATGAAAGGTTGATGAGGATTTTATTCGAAGATAAAGAAAGTCGTGGTTTTTTTTCGGAAGTTTTTATTGAACAAGGTGTTGAAGATGATAAATATTCTCAAAAAAGCTATGTTTCTAATGGGAATATTAGAACAGCAGCATCAGAAGAAATTGAAATTAATAGTAAATTACTTGAAAGCTTGAGGATAAGATATAAAGTTATGACAGCTGGAGATTTTATTAAGGTTTTCAAAGATGATATTATACAAGAAAGTGATGATATGATTAGTAGTTTAAATAGACTTGTGGAGATGATTGAAAATAATGGAGATAGTTGTTGTGAGTACTTTGAAAAGAAAAAAGGATACTTTGCTGATGCATGTAAGAGAAAGTTTCTACGCAGCACTTTGGAGTTTTAATATTAGACTTTAATTTGATAGTTTGGATTATGGATTTGATGTAAATAATTAGATTAGGATTAGGTTAGAATGTGAAAGGTTTATTGGGTATTTGAGTTTTTTGATTTGTAAGAATTATTTTTTTGAGATAGGTTTGTGGTTGGGGAATTTTTATATAGGATTCTGATAAATCATGTATTTTATGTATGAATAAATCTTAGATGCTTGAATTTTATTTGTTTAATATTTACAGGTGGGTGGATTTATGGTTTTATTATCAAGAAGATATATTTTTGTTTTAAAGCATTTTGTATGAATATTATGAAAATTTAAATGATAGAGAAAAAATTGTTTGGGCATTTTAGGTTTTTTATTAGATTTGACTCTAGAAAATTATTAACTTAGTAAATATTACTTAAAAATCATGCTATAAAGCATTAAACTTTTCTAGCATTTCTAATCTTATTAATCTCTCCCTGCACACGTTTAATATCTTTCAATATTTTTCTTAAATTTTCTACTTCTTGATTTTTTATATTTTCTAAATTTTTCAAATCCTTGTTCATCTCATTAACTTTTTCCTCAGTTTTTTCAAGCTTTTCACATTCTTTGAAATATTCATTTTCTTTTGAAATCCTTGTTTTTGATATTAAAACAATATCTTTTTGCAGTTTTTCTATATCTCTTTGTAGCTCTTGTTGTTCTTTTTTATATAAATTAGACTGGCTACACATTTCATTTGTATGATTTGCAAGTTTTTGAGCTTCCTGATGTAAATTTTCATTGTTTCTTCTAATAATTTGAAGTTCTTGTATGTATGAATTTATATCCATTTGAAGTTTTGAGTTGTATTCGATTAATTGACGACGTTCTTTTGTGAAAACTTGGCAAATTGACTGGTTTTGATGGATTTTTTTACGTTTTTGGTTGAGAAGCTCGATTTCTGTATGCGATTTTTCTAGCCGTTCTAATTTTCTTTGGATTTGTTTTGATTTAAGATTTGATCGCATGATTTATATTTTATATGAGAAATATTTATTTTTTGATGAAAATTTGAGGAAAGATAGGCTTTGATGAATTAAAAGATGATTATTAGTGGATATTTTTGAATGGGTTTTATTAAGGTTTATATTGGGAAAATTATAAAGGTTGATTATGTNTTGATCGCATGATTTATATTTTATATGAGAAATATTTATTTTTTGATGAAAATTTGAGGAAAGACAGGCTTTGATGAATTAAAAGATGATTATTAGTGGATGTTTTTGAATGGGTTTTATTAAGGTTTATATTGGGAAAATTATAAAGGTTGATTATGTTGAAATTAAAGTAGTGATTTTTATTAGATGGTGGGTTAAGGCTTGAATTAAGTTATTTTGTTAAAGATATCTATTAGTATATATATTAATACTTTTTCCTTCGATCTTTATTTTATATAAAATCACACCTAAAATACACCTCCAATTCGTATAAATTCAAAGCCCAATCAAAATTAAAATTTTTATCTTTATTTTGATTTTCTTATCAAGTATCATCATATATTTTATATGCATTATAATCTGTAATCGTTTGAAATAAAATGACTATATTTTCCCCTTAAACTTTTAAAAATTTCCAATACAAAATCTTCATTTTATAATCTAAACTTTTGCATAAAAACCCAATTAATATATCTAACTAACTTAATATAATAAAACTATATTAACTGATAAGGAATCATTTCAAGTGAGCCATCAAGAGCAAAGCAGTAATACTTTAAGTTTAAATCAATAGAAATCCCAACCTCTTGAAATACCTTCTCCAAAATCCTCCATGTCAAATTCCCTGTTCTTCTCTTATCTTCTTTACAACATAAATTTATAAACCTCGCTTTTAAATCATCAGTTACTGGGCTTGTAATCTCAGACAAATAATTTTTAAAGCATTTTTCTTGTAAAATATTCAAAATCTCACCTTTTGGGATTTTTATTTTACCAGAAAGAATGCTACTTATAAGCATATTTCTACCAACACCTTCTTCGATTCTGAATTCTTTTTTTAGAAAAAATTTGTTAAGTTTTTCGCCATCTGAATAAGCTGGAAGAGATTCAGTGATTATTTCTGATAAACTTTCTGAAGTAATTTTCCCATATTTCAATTTGAAAGATATAATTTCATATAAACTATTAACTGTTTCAATATCAAACTCTTCTTGGACATATTCTCCATCACTTGGTGAACTGATATCAGAACTTTCACTAGAAGAATCTGATTGTTGCATAGATTTTTTTAGCTCTTTAGTAATGATTTGTGAATTTATCAACTCATCTACACTCAAAACGTTAAATACAATGTTTATATCTTTTTGAGTAATTTTCGTGTCAAATTCTCGTATTTTACATATAAATTCTTCTAAGTTCCACAGTTCTTTATTATTAAACACCCCAGCAACTTCAGTTTTGCTTATGCCTTTTTTTTGAAGTGATTTTCCTAGGTTGTGAAAGAAAATGTTCACGAGCTTCATTGAACTCCCAAGATGCTTTTTTAAGGTTTTTCCAGAAGATACAGCTGATGATAATTCACTCTCTTTTAATGTCGCAAGTCGAAATAAATTTGGCTTTTTTGATGGTTCCATATTATAACAAAAATTTGAATTAAAATAGTAGGAATAGTGTATTTTGTAATGTTTTAAGGTGTAATAGATGAGTATTTTGTATTGATTTAATGCTGGGATGTTAAAATATTGGATTAAAAAATAAAAATTTGTTTAGTTTTATGTTGTTAAGAAGTAGGTTTTTGGTATTAATGATAATATAGCAAAGAAGTTGATGTTTGATTTTTTTAAGATGGTATAAGGAAATAGATTTTTGAAAAGAGTTATTTTTTTAGAAGTTATGCAATCAAAGTTTCATATTTTTAACTTGAAATTGAGGTTATGATAATAATAAATTATTAGATTTTTTCATTTTGTGTAAGTTAATAAAAGATATTCTCAAAACATTTAGTTTGTCATGTATAAGATTAGATGCAACCAAAATGAGATTACTAGACTTTTTCTTGTTCTTTAAGGAATTTTTAAAGATTTTTTACAAATAACGTAATCAGGATATTTTTATCTATCTGCTAATTATCAAAATGGTAGAGTCAAACACTACAAAGCAATTTAAAGCTTTAGCTTCCTATACAGAAGAATCATAAAATTCAAGACTATAAAAATAATCAAAACTATTGAAGAATAACAAAAAAAAATCAACGACGAAAATCAGCATTAAAAAAAAATCAATTGATTAAAGAGAAATTCTCATCTTTAGCCTCAGTAGATTTAGCTAAATCATTAAAAAATATACCGAATATTCAGTCTGAATACTTTAAACTTATGGATATTCTTTCGATAGTATTGAAAAGCTATATAATTCCACTAATAAAAACAGTTTAGATGAGGATTTCTAAACACTGCTTATAGAAAGATTGCAGGTTTTCCAAAAAAACTTAAACTTTTATATGAAAAAAGTGTTTAATTGGCGGTACAGCTTAAAATAACCTTATCCCCAGCAGATTCTATAAAAAATAAAAGTCTTAAAAAGAACCAAAATTTTTTCTCAGCTGATTTGGTGAAAATTGTTAAGTAACTATGCATAATTTATAGAAAAATATTAAACACCTACATAAAAATCTCCAAAAAAGCTGTATTTATTAACACAAATCAAGTATTTTCCAAATACAAAGCCATAAAATATCCAAATTTCAAGTCCTCCTCTAATGAAATTCGCATTATTCTAAAATAAATTAGTTTTCTTCATAATCCTCAAGAACTCTTCCTGACTAATTTCCCCATCTCCATCCCTATCGGCTTCTTCAATCATTTCCATTAACTCTTCATCAGTCATAGTCTCTCCAAGTTCTTTTGCCACCCTCTTCAAGTTCTTAAAAGAAATTTTCCCAGTATTATCATCATCAAAAAGTTTAAAAGCTTTAAGAATCTCTTCACGAGGATCCCTTTCAGCCATTTTGGCGGCCATCATTTCTTCAAACTCATTATATTCTATTGTCCCAGATCCGTCTTTATCCATTTCATTTATCATTCTTTTAACTTCTTCTTTACGAGGCTCAAATCCAAGAGCTCTCATTGCAACTTTTAGTTCTTTTGAATCTATGCTTCCAGAACCATCAGTATCAAATAGATCAAATGCTTCTTTGATTTCTTGTCTTTGTTCTTCAGTTAATTCTGTACGACCTTTTCTTTGGTTTTTTGGTGGAGGTCTTCTTAGAGAGGATGACATTTAAATTATTATAAGTTATGGATTTATAAATGGTTTTTTTTGAATGAAAGTATGAAGTATTATGCATTTTTTTTGTTTTAGAGGGTGGGAAAGATGCTTTAGTGGGAAGAGATGAGGGTTTGTGAATTTTAAGTTGGTTAAAGGGTTTTTTTTATAGATAATTGAAGGTTTTGGATTAGGTTGGATTTTTATAGGTAATGGGATTTGAATTGGGTTGTAGGATATTTGGGATAAATGATAGGAATATGAATAGGTTTGATATTGATAAAAGGAAGATTTAGGAGTGGTGATGATATTTAGATATTGTAGATTGTGTTTTTAATATACAACTAGGAAGACTGAGATTAAAATTTTGAAGAATAATTGCTATCAATAAATTAATATATACGTATTAGAATTGAATTAAACTCAGCCTCTTATTTTTAATAGCATAACAACACCTTTGAATTTTTAAATCCCACAATTTTCTTTAACAAAAATTCATAATCTTTAACCCATTCCTACTATAAATTTACATTCTAATTTTACCTAACCCATTAAATGCACTTTACTCCTTTCAAATGAAATGGCGAGCTTTTCAAATCCTCATGACTATCTTCAAGTATTGTATTCAATTTAGAAGTTTGATAACGGTATTTAGCAAGCTTGATATGAACTTCATCCGTAAGAGTATCCTGATTAATTGACCCAGTTGCGGTATAAGAAGTATATCGACTATGGCAGGGTGTGATATATTTTGTATCCTGGCCTTCAAAATTAAGAAGTTCTTCAAGTCGTGTGTCTACGACTTCACAACAATTGCCCATTTTTATTTACTTATATATAAAACAAAATTCAAAATTCAACCGGGAAGGATTTTAAGATTTTTTGAGTTTATAAGAAATAAGTTGTTTTGGGTAGAAAATATTAGATTTTAGAGGATAAGAAGTCGATGCATTTTGAAATTTGAGGAATTTAGCGTTTTGTTAGAGAATTAACTTTTTTTTTAAGGCAAATAATAACTGGAAATGATAGTTTTGGGGAAATTAGGATATTAAAATTTAGTATGTAAGAGTTTAAGTGAATTTTTGATATTGATTTTGGTTTTTTTATTTAATATACAGTTTAATGTTTTGGTGACTAATTTTTTTGTATTTGGGTGTTGCTATTTTAGTGTTTTTAAGTTAAAATAAAGGATTTCTGTTCATAATTATCTCCAACTTTCTATAATTATAACTATTCATACAAGAGTAGATAGTATTCTTATTAAAATCATAATAAAAACTACCTTTAGCATGCACAATATGCAAAACATTATCTATAAAAGAGTCTTAATTTAAGTGATTTACATC
>MPUH01000205.1:0-82737 GCA_001970955.1 Stentor coeruleus | reverse complement strand
GAGAGGTAAGATAATGATAATGATGATGGAGCAATTCTGTTTACCCGACCTCGAAGATGGGGGAAAACACTTAACATGAATATGCTTAAAGTTTTCTTTCATTATAGTGGTTGGTCTTTAATTTTGTACACTATATTTTGTCTTTAGATGTGATTTTTCTTGTGCGATTGATTCAATCTAAAGTTCTATGCATTAAAAATTGTTTGAAAACCTTCTACTAAAAAACGAAACCCTAGATTTTGACCCAGTGACTGATGCCAGTATTATGAAAAAAAGTGTACTCGACTTTCAAGGAAGTTTTCCAGTAGTAAACATAACTTTTGGTGGAGAAATTAGTAAGATTGAAAATTTAAAAGATAGCTTTAGAAGTATGATAAATCGAACTTTTGCAGAGCATAGTTATCTATTAAAAGCAGAAAAAAAACTTGGATATATGGATAACGAACTTCTTAGAAAGATAATTGAAGGAAAAGAAGTTAACTTGTTTGGATTGTCGAAGTCTTTAGAAATTCTGATTAGTGCATTGCATTTACACTATGAAAGAAAAGTTGTTCTTCTGCTAGATGAATATGATCGTTATCTTATTAACCTTGCTTCAAAAAATTCTCCACATTATGAAGAAGCACTCGAGTTTACAAAAGATTTTTTTGATGTTATCAAAAGGTACCAGGAGATCATAAAGATCACTGTGTTTACTGGAGGTTCACAAATCCTTATGGGAGAAAATTTTACAGGAACGAATCACTTTATTCATGACTCAGTAGAAAATTCTAGATATTCTGAATTTTTTGGATTCACTGAGCAGGAAGTTGATAGTTTGATTAGTAAACTTGTCGATTTAAAGCCGGAGCTTAACAAATCAGAAATTCAAATGAACATAAAAGANTAGTAAACTTGTCGATTTAAAGCCGGAGCTTAACAAATCAGAAATTCAAATGAACATAAAAGACAATTATAACGGATACTGCATAAGCAATAAAATGATATATAATCCGTGGTCAGTTATGAATTGCTTAAATTATCTTTACAATGGAGCTGCAGATAATCCATACAGAAACTATTGGGCTGTTTCTGGGAGCGTAAAATTGATTGAAGATGCCTTTAAAAGTTTAAGTCCCATTTACAAAGTAGATGCTTTGATGGCAAAAGGATGCGTACAATTTAAATTCCGTGAAAATTTAAGAATTGAGAATATAAAAGAAGATGAAAATGCTTTTCTCTCCTTTTTGGTCTACTCAGGCTATCTAACAAAAGTAAAAGATCAACAAAGCGAATCACTTAGCAGTGGAGCTTTATACCAAATCCCTAATAAAGAAGTTGCGAAACTTTTTTATGATGAATTTTTATCGATGTGGATTAGGGGACATAAACGATTAATAAATTTTGATGAGATGGAGAATGTAAACATAGAGAGTTGCAATGAATACTCAGAAGACTTTCAAAGAATAGTTCTTGATAAACTCGGAAATAAACAAGTAAATGAAACTAGTTTTCAGAATTATTTGGCTCATTGTTTCAGGTATTTAGCTAGTTACAGCTATGATATTGAAGTGAAAACCTTTCAAAATAAAAGAATGGACCTTATTCTTAAGCCAATAAAGGGCAGATCTGAAAAAGTGTTTATTTTTGAATTAAAGAAAACAAAAATCCCTGAAGAAGCAGGAAAAATGACAGATTATGCATTTTATCAAATATTCGAGAAGGGTTATTGTGAAGATTTGCTTAAAAAAGCAGCTGAAAAAAATGACCACTGGAAAAAGTTTGTTTTAAGAGCGGTTGTTTTTTCACTTGATAAAAGCATGGAAAAGTGGATATTATCAATGGAAGAATTTGAATTTGATAAGATAGAGCTTGAAAGCATTATTAAAGCTTTTAATAAATTGCAGCCCAAAAATGATAAAATGAGAGACTTTATAAAGAAATTTAAAGCTGATCTAATCATTAACTTAGTTTAATAAGATTAATTAGTTTAGCCTTTTACTTTTGGGAGTGACTTTAATAAATAACTACCAAGTTGGTACCCTCAGAGTTGAATAAAAAAAGTCAGATTATTATGAGAACAGTTTTTATTATGTTTCAAATATACATGCAGTTACTGTGCATATGATATTGTATTGTAGAAAGTTAAGTAGGTTAAAGTTTTACATATATAATGGGATATCATGTTTATGAAGAAGTTAAATTGATATAAGATTATATAGTTTGGGATTATTTAATATCTACTAACACCTTTTAATAAGAAAAATATTAAATAATATTATACTATTGCTTACTTAATAATTCAATAAAGACTAATATTTCATAATAAAATTCTCTTCTTTTCTATTAGCGCCAGCAAGCCTAAAACCTCTTTAACAAGTAAACCACTTACTTGTTTCATACTTTAAGATATTGAAAGGCTAAAATACTTTTTTTGAAGAGATAACTATGGAGATGTCTTATATTTAGATTAAAATAGTGTTTCTCATGAAAAGCACTTAGAAAATATATTCTCAAAGCAGAAAAAGATAAATTATAATTTATTTAAAGGGCTTTTCAATGCTTTTATGTCAATTCTTTTTGTTTTTTTTTTCAACTTATTTTCAACATATATCATATTTTTTAGTAACTTTTCTCTCCTTTGTTGCTTTTTAAGCCTTTCTTAGATCTCTTTTTTTGATTTGTGCAACTTAATATGGATAAAGTGTGTTATGAATATTAATCCTAATATTCACAATGAAAATTATTTGCATTTTACAGTATCTTTATATGTATAATACTAAAATAATATTACAGTCATTTTGATAGTAACTGCTTTAAATATAGTTCGCAATGAGATATCCTGCTATAATTTTGATAGATTCTTATATATATTGTAATATTCCATTAACAAGTTTTCAGAAAATTATGATTTATGTATTTAATCCACTCTTTAGGAATTTTAAAGAGCCTATACATCATAATCAAATATTATATATTTTATATAAAACAATCATACAAATTTACAAATATCATACTATCTTTTATCTCTTTAATTAAAAATTTATTTTGTTTTTTTCTCTAGCACTTATCTCATTATTTATTATTCTTGCAATGATTTCATATTAATTTCCTGTAAAATCCTGAAGCTTTCCTAAATCTTCCATAAATAAATTTCCCTATGCATAATTCTTATCTTATAATCTCATCATCCCTCCTCCAAACCAAAATTTTACACACAAACTCTCTTTTCATCCACTTTTCTATACTTACTACCCTTCTCTTAATCTACTAAATTAAATACCATTCATTCATCAGTAAACCTAAAATTAGCATGAAACTCAATATGGGTTCTATATCAAAATCTAACTATAAATGGTTAGCTACTTGACTAAGAACATCAAAATACTAGGAAGTGCAGTGTCAATTGGCCAGCCAAAAAAAGGAGTTGAACACACACCGGCCGTTCTAAAAATCGAGAAAATCGAAAAACTTATCGACCCAGTCAAAGCTGAATGGGTAGACATAGTAAATCAACCGCAATACAAAATAGAACGACTTCGTCAATCACCTATACGTAATTTACTAGAAAATGCTAAAGCAAACAAACGTATTCATGATGCAATTCTAAAATACGCTGATCCTAATGATTTTTTCCTAAACATAGGTGGAGATCATTCTATAGGTAGTTCAACAGTAACTGCTTTAAATAGAGTTCACAATGAAAATCTTGCTGTAATTTGGATAGATGCTCATGGAGACTGTAATACTCCATTAACAAGTCCTTCAGGAAATTATCATGGAATGCCTTTAGCTCATGCTTTAGGTTTTTTTAAAGAACCTGTGTATTTTGATTGGGGACAAACTATTATACCAATAACTTCAGTAGCTATGATTGGAATTAGAGATTTAGATATAGAGGAGAAAATTATTATGGACAAAGAGGGAGTTTTGTATTTTACTATGAATCAAGTTAGGAATATTGGAATGGATAAAGTTATGGGAGAAATTATGCATAAAATCGACCCATATGGGGAAAAAATGATACATGTAAGCCTTGATGTGGATGGGTTTGACCCAACTTTGTTCCCTGGAACTGGGACTCCTGTGCCTGGAGGACTTAATTTCAATGATTATAAGATTTTTATGAAGCATATTAGGAGTATTGGAGAAAGGTTTGTATCATTAGACATTGTTGAGGTTAATTTAGAAATTGAAAGAAATATTACCTTGATGAATGTAAAGGAATTACTTAAACATACTTTTCATTAAGTTTGATAGAGTAGAAGGTTTTGTTGAGGGAGATTCATGATGATGGATGATGGATAGTTAGTAAGAGATAGAATTAAACTAATGGTTTTTTGAGGTATTTTTAGTTTTTGTAAGATTTTATATTTAGTGAATAAGAAATATAATAATTAGTTTTGGTTTGGAAATTTTATAGAATGTTGAGTAAATACTGAGGTTAAAAGAAGGGAAATAATTTTGAGGAAAGATGTATGAATAAAGTAATATTATACTTAATCTCTAATCAAAAAGCTATATTCCCAAACTCATTTTTGACACAAAAGCCTCTCTACATATAAAAAATTCATTTCTTCTCATTTTCTCATTATCCCAAAATAACTCCCTAATTCATCATCTTAAATACTTAATCTTATAATAAAATCCAAAGTATAAAAAAATGTTACCATCAGGAGATTACTGTGAAAATGACAAAAGACGTATTTCCACATCATCTCAAACAAACTACCCCGACTCAGACAAAATAATTTTTGCTAGGTCCAACATAAATCCTTCTGAACTAAAAAAATCTCATAAATCCATCGAAAAAAATATTTTAGATACAACTGGACCTTTTAAACTCCCTCAAACAAAAACCAAGACTCACCGTTACCAAAAATCCTCCCAAAGTCCTCATGTTGATACAAATTTTTCTAATATCATAACAACAAAAAACAATTTACCAATGCAAATTAGGAAAATAAACAGAATAAATCATATTTTTAAGGAAATCCAACAAGCCCAAATTCCAAATATTGAATCTTCTAAATACTCAAGTGTGAAAAAAGCTAAAAATCATATTTCGATATACAAAAAACCTATCAGTGTGAATATTTTTAATAATGTAAGCGAAGAGCTTTTTGGTATTAGGATTGATAAAAAACCAAGAAGAAGACCTGAGAAAAATTATGCTATGCATAAGACTTTTTATGATATTTTGAAAGAGATAAGACAAAGAATTACAGGAAAAGAATGAAAATTACTTATGGTAAATAAAATTAAGATAGATTAGGCGATTATAATATGATGTTAGGAAATATGGGAATGAGGTTGAGAGAATGGTTTTTTTAAATGTAAATTTAGGGATTTTTATATATGAGATAGATAAGATAGGATTATTTGAGGTTAGATGTTTGAAAAAGTATTTTCTTGAACTTTGTGGGAGTTTTATAGGAGTATTTTTTTTTGATTTGAAGGAAATTAGGCAGTTTTTGTGATAGATTATAGAATTTGATTAAAATATAATAAAAATTTTTGTAAAAACTGTATTTACTTGCTTAATTATATATGTATATAAACACGAATTTTAAAACATGAAATCAAAGCTTTTAATGATGTGTATATTTATTATATAGCAAGTCAGTACAATTAAGTATCGTTTTATATTAAAATATTCAGAGTAATTATGTATTAAAAATCAATGTTTAGCTATTATACATTTTTTTAAAGTGCTGGCGAATATTCAATACATCCATAAACTCTCAATCAAACACAAAGATTTATATCTCGCTGATTTATCTATTAGAAGCCATTCTCTCAGAGCTAAAAATTCATATAAAATTATTAATCAAATCGCCAATAATATTAAATGAATTGCATAACACAACAATTATTTCTAAACAGAAAGCCAAGCTTATAACCAAACTTAGCCAAATATTCACTAAAAAGTCTTTTATAATCATAAATAAATCATATAATTATATTCATCTCAATTTAATTTTATAAATAATTTTTACCTAAATTCTAATTCTAACTCTAATCCAAAATCCGTTATCTTAAAATCTCTCAAAACCTACCTATTTCTTCAATAATCCCTTCCAAACTTATAAACCTTATTCCTACTTCATTAACATCCTTAAATAAGCTTTTCTTAATAATCTTATCATAACAACCTTTTTTCAATAAAATTCCCAAATCCAACATCTACCCATCATTTAATACTACAAACAATATAAAAATTTTCCTTTACCTTATCCTCAAATAAATAACTCTATCTGCCCATCATTTAATACTACAAACAATATAAATTTTTTCCTTTACCTTATCCTAAAGTCAATATAAATTCTCTCTTCATTATAATAATCCTTATCGTATATTAAAGAAAAAAATAATAATAACATATACGATAAATCCGTTTATTTTTTTCCATTTATAAAAATGAACAAAATATCAAATATACGTCAAGCATCAGTAAAAGTTTTAAAGCCTCTTATTGAGCAACTATCATTTTCACCTTATTCAAAGCCAATTATTCATAATAAATCATCAAAACCTCCACTAGGACCAACAACAAATCATAAAAAAACTAGAAATTGTACACTTTTTTATGAGAAAATTGAAAATTCACCAAATTTAGTTTTAGAAAACAACAGCGGACATCGTATGTCGAAATCGTATGAAATTACAAATCATAATCATGGCGACTCAAGTTTTGAGAGCCAAGATACTATATCTTTTTCGGCTTCTAGAGAAAATTTTATGCAAATTTTAAATGATAAGCTGATTGATGTAGAAGATGGGGATTTTAATGGGAAAATAAATACTTACTTTGCGATTTTTGATATGGTCATTGCCGCAGAAAGTAAATTTTCGGAGATTTTATTCAAGATAAAAAATGGGTTGATTGAAAGTTTTAAGTGCAGATATAAAGTAAAAATAGAAAAATATAAGAAAGATGCTGAGATGTACAAAAACATTGTGGATAACTTGAAAAGTGAAAATAAACAATATAAGACTAAGCTTAGAGAACTTTCATCACAAAATATTGATTTGATAACTGCTAATGAGACTTTTAAAAACCAATATACATGCCTTGAAAGCAATATTAAACACTGCAAAGAATTCAAAGGAAATCCTATTGTATTGATGGAAGAACTTATAGTAAAAAGCGAAAAAATTCGCGAACTTACTAACAAGCTTGATGAGCTCTACAGCAATGAAAATAAAATCATGCAAATAGTAGATAAACTCAAAGAGCAGGGTATAAAATTTGATAAACTTTACCAAGAAACTCCTATAAGAAAACCTTCAGTAAAAAAACTGAGAATAAGCATACCAACAATAAATCTTGGAGATTTACCAAGAGTAAAACTTGATAAGACTATAATTTAATAAACTTTTTATAATTTAAAGCAGGAATTTCTTATAAGTCTTGTTTGAAAGATTAGGATTTTTTATTATAATTAGTTTTGGATGGTTTTTATAAATAGTTTTATTAATATAAGTGTATGTTGTGAGGATAATAAAAATGTGAGAGTTTATAAGATTGAGATAAAGTTGATGTGGAAGGTTAGGTTTTTTGCTTAAACAAAAAAACTATTGAAGAATCTAAATTATATAGATTAAGGAAAGTAAATAAATTCTATTACTTTTGAAGCATATTATAATATCATCATATAGCCTATAATCTGTAGCACATAACTTGATATAATCATTTAGAATTTCTGAATCACTTAAAACTCATACTTAAAAATTCATAAATAATTTTCATTATGCCAAAATCTTAAAAATCTTTTTCAATTCTACCTTTTCATCTTAGTTTTTTTAAAATACTTCCAAATCATGTATCAAAATATCATTGTTGAAAACTTATCTTCAGAACTTAAAAAATTATCTTTCTTTTAACTCCTTTTCCATCATCACCTTAACAACCCATATACTCTATTACCTTAAATCTCAAAAAGCCCAAACATTTGCACTATATCCCATTACCAAAACTTCTTATTTCAAATAAAATTCTTTTAAAATCATTCATATAAACAATTCTTCATATATATTTTCTAATCAAAAAAAAACTATATCATAAAAACAATGAATATTCCCTATATCATTATCATATCCTACTACCATATATATTCAACTAATTACTATCTTTAACATTCTCCCCTTTAATACAAAAAAGTGAATCTATCTTCAGTAATGGGACGAAACTAGGCATTTTATTTTTATAATTCAATTTCTTACTTGGAATCATAGACATATATTTTTCTATATCCATATTCTCTCTTATTTTCTCTAATACCCTATATATTTTCTTTTCACTCACAGTTAAATCATGAACTTTTTTGTTTAAGTTTTTTATAATCTCATTTTTCGACTTAAGTTCCTCATGGAGCATTAAAGGATTTCCTTTTGAATTATTCAAATCCTTTATCCCATCAGCTAATATTCTTATTCTTTTAGACAATTCTTCGTTTGATGATAAAAGTTTTAGGTTCTGAATACTGAGTTCACTCAGTTTTTGGATATTTTTTTCTTTTTCTATACCTAAAGTTTCGATGATAAATGATTTTTCATGTAAAGATTGCTTACAGGTATTGATTTTTTCTTTGTAATGAGATTTTATATTGTGCAGAAGGTTTTGTATAAGGTATATAAACAAAACAGAATTTTGTTGTTCAGATTTTAGGATTTGGTCCAAGAAAGAAAGGAAGACTTTGAAACGCTTTCTGTATTCTGTTGGTTTGAGGAATTTCAGTTTTTCGTCTATTATGCTCATAAAGTTTTCTGGGTTTAGTGAAAATTTTCCAAGAGATTTGTTTTCGTAGTTTGTTTCAGTGAGTGTTATAGGAAGTTCTCTATCAGTTTCAGTAATTCCACTGAATGTTTCTAATGCTCCATCACATAGTTTTTCAAGATCACATTCTGGCATTGACCAGTGGCTTTGCTTTTTATGAAGGACTAGACGAGTTCCTGATTTGGAAAAACTTTTGTTCCTTACAGGCTGCAAATAAGGGGAGAATTGGAGTTTTTCAATTCTAAGTTTGACTGCTCTAGGCAAATTATTCCTTGAAAAACTTAAACTAGACATTTTCAATATAAATTCAAGGCTATTCTATTGCTAGATAAATAAAATTTTAAGTTTATGTCAAAAGCTCTATTTAGTCAATATGATAAAATAGAATTATTAATGATGATTATAAAATCAGAGATATACGAAAATTAGTTATGATCAGATATATTAGTTATTATAAGTATGAAATTGAATGTTATAAAAAACTAATTTTATTTGATTTAGAAGGCATACTCTTTATCTAGATTTATTTACACATAATTTCAGTTTGGCAAAAATTTATTAGTAATGCTAAATTCTTTAGAGATTTACTCTCAGTTAAAATTTAGATGATAGTGTAGCCTTTTTTGTTTGAATATAATCTGAATTAGTCATCATCATAATTTACTTAATTTTATTTAATTATTTTGAGGCTTTACTATTTATATTTATAATAATTTCATTCTTATTCACCTTAAAGTTTCTAATATAGTCAAATTTTCAATAGACTTCACTTTTGATACTAATTTTGTATTTACCAATATCTTATATTTTTTTAGCTCTCCAGCAATTATTATATCTATTGTATTTTTTATTGTTTTGCTAAATTTTTTAATAAGCATAAAACTTCGAGTTTCTAGAGATCTGAATGAACTTTTTGCATAGTTTACTTAGAATGCAGAATAAAAAAATTAGATTCTCATGACTAATTCCTAAGCTAGAATAAGATGGAAAAGAAAGCCATCTGATCAATAATCATATAAAATGCATAAGCTTTAGCTTGATGACTTGACCACTTTATATATAAACCAGCTATAAAGTTTATTATTTGACTTAGTGACATCGGAGGCTTAAAAGAAATTAACATATGCCATTATTATAAATTTTGCTTAGTCTTAAAGCGAAATTTTCTCTTTTTTTTTAATTCACAGCTAAAGATTTTTTTTCAAATAATCCAAAAGAGAATATTTTTTTTTATGTTAGTTATCAAGATTTTAAGGAAATAAGATGCTCAAAAAGTATCTATATAGACGAATCTATACTTACAATGAAACTCTTAGAAAGTAAAAAAAAAAAACCAATTTTGTTTACCTGGCCTCAAAGATGGCTAAAATACTTGGACATGCTTAAAATATTCTTTCAAACTGATGCTAATGAGGAAACTTGAATAGTTGATTATATGGGACAAAGCATTTCTAATAACTAAAAATCATAGACTTTGAAGTTTTTCTAATCTACAATAAACTGTTTTTCATACTTATTCAATATAAACATATCATCAACCTTATAACCAGAAACTCATATCAAAATATAACTAAAAATTATCAGTCTAAAATCAATCCTTTCACAATTTTTTTTTTTACATTTTTATTAATGTAAAACCACCTTATAATCTCTTCTATTCAAATCTTCAAACTTTAATTGCGGAATATCTTTCTTAAACTTCCTCCCAATTGTATTTTTCTTAACAGGCATATTATTATAAATTTTATCAAAATCAATACCTTCATCTTTAAGTTTTTCTATAATCTGCAGAACTTTAATTTCATTCCCCCTTAATTCTTCAAGTTGTATATTAAGATCTTTTATTTTACTACTTTTAGCTTTAAGCTCTTCTATCAAAGCATGAGCTCCAATAATTTCTTCTTTATATCTTTTTATCCCAAAAGGTTCAGAATTATTTTCTTTAAATTTTTCTACTTGAGTTATTAGTTCAATATTTAATGAAGAAATTTCATTGAATTTAGTTATATTTTTACTCTTTTCTAATTGTAAAGTATCAATAAGATCATTTTTTTTCTTTATTTCAGATTGAAAAGTATTAATTTTGCTTTTATAATGTTTTGTAAGATTACTTACTAGACCAATTTTTAGACGAAAAAATAAATGGGAAAGTTTAGGGAAAATATTCCCGAGATGGTCATATATTGATGAATGAATTTTAAACTTTTGCTTATAATCATTTCGGCTTAATTCAATCAATTTCGAGTCAAGCTGCTTTATTAATTCTTCAATTTGAATATCAAAAACATCAGAATCATGATTATAAAAGGTATTGTGTGGACTATTTTCTCGAGAATTTATACAACTATGAGAACCTTTAAGATTATTTTCTTGGACAATCTCCAAATTAGATTCTTCTGTATTAGTTTGAGTTAAATGCTTTTGGTTGATTTTATCTAAGAGTTCTGAGCTTCGAGCTTTATGAGCTAAAGTTTTTCTTAAGGGGATGTTATAAGGAGAATCATTTGGCGCTTTGAATTTAAGATTTTTATGAGATAGCTTCCGTAAGAATATAGTTTTTTTCATTATAACTTAGCATTTTAGCTCAATAAGAATAAAAGTATAGAATGGTCAGAACATGAATTTATCCCAAAAAAATTTTTATGAAATTAAGGTTGAATTATGGATAAATTTTGGGATGTGTTTAGATCAAAGGATGGGCTTTTAATAAAAATAAAAGATTTATTTTATGATGCAGGTATTATGTTTTGATGTTGTTGTTTGGTTTTAAATATATTAAATGATGATAATTTATATTTTTATATGGATTTAATATGCTGTGTAGTATATAAAGTAAAATTTTGAGAGATGATGATTATTATAAAGGATTAAGTTATAAGATAATAATGTGCTGTTTTCATGCTTGTGCTAAATAGTTATATTTCAATTTGTTTTCAAGTCAATGTTTATAAGATATACAATTTTTATTATAAAGTTAGGAAATTGAATAAAAATCACTTAGAAGCGCAGAGCGATTTAATTTCAGAATACAATTTATAAAGCTACATGTAAAAGTTACAATTTATATTATAATTACTATAACAAATATATAATTTTTAATCATTATTACTATTGATATATTTCTTAAAACTATACAAAATATTATTAGCTTTGTATTTATACACATACTATAACTAATAACATAAATTTATCTAAACTTATTAATAAGCTTATATCAAAGAATAGTAATTTCCAAACCATATCTAATAAAATGAAAATTTATTATAATTTCCATTCACATGCCAAGATAAAATACACATTTAGCAATTTGGTAAAATATTCTTAACTAAGCTTTTTTTTATTGTCATCTTCAGGAGGTCCAACATTATAAGCTCCAGGTCCTGGAATACCTTTAGTAAGCCTAATCAAGTCATCTAAATATCTTTTAGTCTTTGATCCAGCGCTTTTTCCTTGTTTGTTTTTCTTCTTAATAATTTCAGCCATAGAGGATATATTATAAGCTTCTGAGTATTTACCAGGACCAGGGAAATTATAAGCTATCCCTGCTGCAGTAGTTTTCCCATGAGTCTCAACAGATTTAGCTTTAGGCACAGTGAATTTATTAGGGCATGGCAGGGTAAAATTTTTAGCTAAAATATACTTTTCATAACACCCAGGACCAACATCTACCTTTTTAACAGGTTCAGGTTTTTTAGGTTTACCCCAAAGAGACACTTGATGTTTGTTTTCTTTCTTCAAATAAGGATCGTATTTCCATGAACAAGGGATTTCACTAGAAAGAGCTTCAACTGTTGATAAAAAATGATCTTTTTCACGTTTGCTGCTTAGATTTTACCTCTCATTAGCTGGCGGTACTACTTTTTTTTTAGGCAAAGGGTCTTTAAAATACTCACAAGGCCCAGGGAATTTTTTGCTTTCTTTCATTACCTGGTCAATTACTGTTGTTTTTTGTCCTTTTGGTATTTTACCTCCTTTATTAAGCCATTCTCTGTCTAGTTCAGCTTTATAGTCAGGCGAGTGTTTTGTTGGGTCTGGCCAATCTTTTCTTTTTAAAGCTTTCGTGTAATCATCAGTCCTTTTTTCTTTAGGAAAATGATATGATTTTTTGAAATACTGGGTCGTTTTAGGGGCCTGGTAACCGCCTATGCCCCATTCTTCACGTCTACCTCGTGAGATTTCATATAGTTCTCTTACGGATTGATACCTTGTCATTGACTGCTTTGGAATATTTAGAAGGTCTCGGGTACTTTGAGCCATATTATTATATTAGTGATAGAGTAGGGTTTTGATATTTTTAGATGAGAAAGGTATTATTATATTAATAGGCTTTTATGAGAAATTTTAATTGATGATATGTTATAAGTTATAGAATAAGACCTTTATTAGGGTTTTATATATGCTGAAAACAGAATTTTATTAGGAGGTTTGAAGATGATATTAATAGATGCTTTAGTTACTTATTGGCTATTAAGGCTGAAGACTATTAGGAGTTTTTTAGTCAGTGCGCTATTTGTATTTTTTTTGATTGTATTACAAAAATAAAGAGATGTGATTTGTTATAAAATTTACAAAGTGCTAATAATAGGAAATGATTTTAGTATTGATATTCAATTTTTAAAACTATAGTAAGCTTAGTATCCCATACCAAAACTCTTAACAATTATTAATCATTATTTAATTTCCGCATTACTTTTTACATGCATTGCTATCAAATCTACCAATGCCAACTCCAAAAAGTTCTTAAATCCTATTCTAAAGCCTAATTCAAATATTATTTTTTACATAAACCTATAAATTTCTCCATACAACAACCTAATAAATCTTTTCAGAGAATAATTATTAAAATCCCAAATTTCTTCTGATAATCAAAAAAATATCATGCTTCTTAAGCATAAGCAAAAAAAAACCCAAAACTAATTATTAGAGAAAATGAACAGCGATTTTGATATCATGCTAAAAATTCTCATAATCGGCGATGGTAATACAGGTAAAACCTCTCTACTCCTAAAATACACTGAGAATACAATTAGAAATACTCCACCACTGTCAACAATAGGAGTCGACTTCAAATTCTCAACAATTTTATTAGACTATCAAATCATCACTTTACAATTATGGGATACAGCAGGTCAAGATCGATTTAGGAATCTAGCTAAATCTTATTACAGAGGGGCAAAAGGGATTTTTATAGTTTTTGATGTGGCAAATCGTTTAAGCTTTATTAATGTGACCAAATGGTATGAAGAATCTTTACGGTACCTTCCTGAAAATACAATAAGATTTTTGATTGGAAATAAATGCGATATTAAACCACCTGATCGAATTGTGTTATATGAAGAAGCTTCTTGTTTGGCTTCAACTTTTGGCATGGAATATATTGAAACATCTGCGATAAGTGGAGAGAATGTAGAAAGTATTTTCTTAAAAATAGCTGCAGCTATAATTGCAAAGCCTGTAAAAGTTGCCCGAACAATTTCTCTACAAAAAAAATCTATGAAAGATAAAAAGCCTTCTGGTTGTAAACGCTGCTAAGTGTTTTACTTAATAACCTATTATTAAATACTATTTTTATAATAATATTTTATGCAATAGTTTGGTATTTTATAAGGTTTTTAAGCTTTTAAGGTTCAGAGAATTTTAATGATGTGATTTTTGAGTTTTTATATATAAGTAAGATAGAGAGATTTTTACAGTTTTTGTATAACAGTTGCTATTAATAAACAAAAAGTTTAGATAAAATTAGTTAATTTGTTTGAGGATTTGAGGATTTTATAATATAAGATAACTACTTAAAAAGAATATTTATTTTACGATAAGATTATATTTTATACAATTTTTTTATCGTATATACAATTTCAGCTATTCCTTAAAGTCTTGCAATAGCAAATTGCGTATTTTTTTAATACAATTTAGTAAGTTTTCATATAGCATTAATTTATATAAACATTTTGAATAAGCTTTCAAATTTTTTATGTGCAAAAAATTGAGATTACTAAACCCAAAAATACTAAATTATTTCCGTATCTAAATCTTTTATTAAACAGTCGCCTTTAACAATCAGATACAAAACTAGAAATAAATATATTTATGTCTTCTAAACTTTCACATTCAAAATCTATCAAATTTAGAATTCTGCCCCTATTTACAACCTTAATAAACTCAATTATTATATCAATATCCCAAGATCTTTTCTTAAAATCTTATTATCAAGGTTTTAATCCACAGATTTTCTCCTTCTCATCATATAAAACATATTACTCTTCCCCATTAACTTCTCCTAAAACATCCTAATCAATTTTTATACCAAACCCAAAAACTATCTAAAAATTGCTTCCCAGCCTATCCTCTCAGCAAATTACTAAACTAAATTTTAAGGTCTAATTACCAACTTATAAATAAATAATGGGCTGTATTCCTACAAGAAAATCCGATATCAACAAGCCAAGAGTTGTAACACCAGCACTCACATCACAATATTTAAATACCATTGATCAAAAACTCTTATCATCAATTAGAAACCAAACAGATTTTAATGTTAAATGCAGGAGATTCAAAATACCTGAGCCTGAAGGAAAAATTTTTAAAGTTGATATTAAAAGTTTATTTGATAGTGTTATTTTTGGATCAGCAGATCATGGTAATGAAATGGAAGTTATACTAAATGATTATAAAGATTTTATATCTAGTCAAAGTTTTTTTTTTTCAAATGTTCACAGCGTCTGTGTGTCAAATTTCGGCTTAGAAAAAGGTTTAATTATAATGATCACTGTTCTTATAGCTAATAAATTAAAAGTAGAAGCTGATCCTGAATGTCCTTATTTGAAAATCATAGGAAATCAAGAACCAGTTATTGAATTAATAAATTCATGGAATGGGTACTCAAGGATACTTGAAAATCTACACCAGAAATATGAGAGGAATAAATTTTGTAAAGGTCTTTTGGTAAAAACTAGTGTAATCATTAGGAGATATGAAAATTTAGATGAACAAAATGCTAAGAAAAGAATCAAGTATTTGAAAGAAATCAAAAACTTTTCGGTTGGATTTTTTGATTTGCTTAAGGAAATGATGCAAAGGGTAATACTTTTTGCAGACTTTTTCAATAAAAATAAAGATATAATTGTCCAGATTGGCCAAACTGCAGAAACGGTAAAGCTTTGCACTTGTGAGAAAATGGTCCATAGTTGCTATATTGAAGGAACTGATCAAGGTCTTACTCATATTAACAATTAATGATGAATATATAAACAAATCAGTAGGGTTTATAATTAAAGTGTAATTTAATTTGCTGAAGTTTTGATGAATAATTTTTTATTAATATAAATTTCAGATTTGGTTTTTTTAAGTAAATGATAGAGAAAGATTGGTTTTGATTATAGGTTTATGGTTATGGTTTTAATGAATAGGAATTTTAATAGAAGATTATTTTAAAATTTGTATCAGTCATAAAAAAAGAATAAGATTAACTCAAATTTTCTTTCTATAACTTTTCTTAATATGTAGTATTAAAATAGAAATAATAAATCAAAATCTAAAAGAGAAATTTTATAATATGCTACTGTTATTTAACTAGAATACCTAAATGAAATTATTTATAAAGTTAACAAAAATATATCCTCTAAATATAATTTGTCTATATCCTATTAATTCCAACACAATTTGCTTTAAATTTCATCTGTCTTCAACAAAATAATAAAAATACAATTTTATAACACAAAGTTCCAAAAACAATTTTTTATAAACAAAACTATATAAAACCTTACAAAAACATTAGCCCCCAATATACAACTTGTATATAAAATACAATAATTATATCATTAAATATTATATAAATTTTAAAATGTTTGCAGATGCATACTTCAGCAGCATAAAAACTCAAAGCGGCGATGATATTATGATCTGTAGTTTTTGGTATACAGAGCCTCAATCAATAATAGGAAATTTCCCTCTTTGTAAGCTTTGGATATTAGCAAATGGTTCTGTATTTTACTCAGACTCTGACATTCTGACCAATTCTTGTAACCAGTCATTTACCCTTAACAGCTTTTTCGCTAACTTAAAACGAGCATTTCGAGAAAACACCCAAGAATTCATATTAAAATTTACTATAGAAGATGAAGAAAACACAGCAGCAGTAGAAATTTTATATAAAATTAATTCGATTGGGACATCATTTGTGAATTGCTTTAAAACCATTTTAATCAAAAGTTTTCTTGGAGATCCATTTCAAGAATTTATGTTTAATGTATTAAAGGTCTGTGAAATAAAAGATGTGAGTTTTTATTTAGAATATAATTGCTAGGCAGAATAAAGAGATTGAGGATTATAAAATATTAGCAAATAGGATTGAAGAAACTAATAATCAGGTTGTAAAAATGAGGGAAGAAACTGGAATTTTACTTGCTGCTAAGTTTATGGTTTTACTTAATGATGTTAAGGAAAAGATTATTGCTGAAAAACAGTCGGCAGAAAGTTTAAAGCTTGAAGAGGATTTTATGAAATCTTTGAACCCGGTGGTTAAAAAGCATAAAAATTAGATAAGATATGGTTTTAGATTGTTGCAAAATATTATTGATAATGCTATATTGGGTTTACTAAGGATAATATATATTAGATCATACCAAAATACCTTTTAGAAATCTAAAATATTTTTTGATTTATTCGACTTATATTCAAGTTTTATCAATAAAATTTTTACACAACTTCAAAATCTATATCCCTAACCTTATAATAAAATATACATACATATACAAACAATCTATAAAAAAAAAATTCATAATATAAATATCATTAACTAACTAATACTGCATTTCGAAGATAAGGATGATTAAGTGCATTTCTTGCCGATATCCTCAACAAAGGATCAATAGCCAGCATTTGCGAAAGCAAATCGATTCCTTCATCATTTATCCCATGGACTTCATCAGCCAAATTCACCCCTCTCCACTTCGGAAACGTATTTTTATAATCAGGCAACAAACTAACCCCAGGATAATTTTCCTCATCAGGTGTTCCTAAGATCTTAAAAATCTTAAACAATTGGTCAATTTCTGAATCCCCAGCAAAAATTGGTTTTCCAGTAGCTAATTCTGCAAAAATACATCCAATAGACCATATATCAATAGGAGTACTATATTTTTTAGTACCCATTAAAATTTCAGGAGCTCTATACCATAATGTTACAACTTCATGAGTATATGTTTTCATAGGTAAACAAAATGATCGAGCTAAGCCAAAATCAGCAAGTTTTATTATTTGTCTATTGTTTATAAGAAGGTTTTGGGGTTTAAGATCTCTATGAAGTATTCTATGCTGATGACAATGACTTACTGCGGTTAGAATCTGGACTAAGAACTTTTTTATAAGGTTTTCAGGGATTTCTTTAGTTGATTCGATAAAGTTTCTAAGGTCTTTTTCTAGGTATTCGAATATTAAGTAGAGTCGAGCTTCGCTATGGACAATATCTTTTAATTTTACGATATTTTCATGAGAGATTTCTTTTAGAACTGATATTTCTCGGATTGCAGTTGGGGGAACACCCTCGTCTTCACCTTCAAGGCGGATTTTTTTTAGGGCGACGATTTCATTTGTGATTGTGTCTCGAGCTTTGTAGACTACACCGTAAGTCCCTTCGCCGATTTTTTCTATTTTTTGGTAGCGATCTATTGGGGTGCAGCTCATAAGTTTAACTACACCGTAAGTCCCTTCGCCGATTTTTTCTATTTTTTGGTAGCGATCTATTGGGGTGCAGCTCATAAGTTTATATATTATATGAATAGAGACTATGTTTCAATAAGAAATACTACAAATAGCTTCTTCTGAAATCTGATTTTATAAGCTATTAGCCAAATCTAAACTTCAACTCAATAAAACTTATAAAAGCTTCTACACCCTAACTTTTCACTTTACACTTCCAACTTTATTATAATGAATTTATCTAATATTTTTACTCCATCATTCCAACACACATCAATTTTTATAATCTACTCTCAAACCCACTACGCTTCATATACAAAAAAGTATTAAAATCTTCAGCTATTTCGAAAACTTTTTACCTCCAGTTAAAGAAATAAAGAAAATTATCACAAAAGTAAACTCAGGACTTCTAAAAACTACAACAAATTTCTCTGAAACTAGAAATTTATTATAATCTCCAAGACATCCTCAATCAAACTTCAAATACTTATCAAAAGTCTAATTCTTACTAACAAACCTATTGTATATAGGTAAATTTAATTGTAATTTTACTATAGTCTGATAATTAAATCAATATAGATTATTATCTATTACTGAACAAATAATTTGCAGCAAGTTCCTTGTTTTTGCCACAGCTGAGATAAGCTTCTAAGCAGTCCTGAGCCGAAAATCCAAGTTCCATAAGTTCCTTCACCTGCTTAAATTCTTCTTTTGATAGTTGGACCTGATCAGTTTCTGTTTCTCTTTCACGGACAATTTCAATAAACTCCTTTTTATTTTTAATAATAAGATCATATAATTCTGGATTTTGCTGCTCAAGTTGTATAATAAAACTTTCAAAAGTTCTTGGGTCATTTCTTATTGTTTGAAGTATGGTTTGGAAGTCAGGATTTTCTAATAGGAAATCAAATTTCCCTGTAACTCTAGGTCTTGGATGGCCTGATGTTTTATGATCTTCATGTGCCCTTGGAACATTATGTGATGGTCTTGGTTCTGATTGTTGTGCTCTTGGAGGCTCTGGGGCTGGGGGAATAGATACAGGTTGTGGATTGCTTAGAACTGGATCAGGCTGAGATGGTTGGGATTGTGAGACCATAAGAAAGATTGTATCATTGTTTTTTATAGAATATTCAGATAGAAGTTTTGAATCATCTAAGATTCGGCCTTTGAATAACAGTTTTTGGTGCTGTACTTGAACGCCAAGCTCTGTATGGATCATAGATTTTAGAGTAAGAACTGATGCATCTTCTGAGACCGATACTTGCTTGTCTCCTCCTTTGACATTCTTAACTTTTAGATTCATCAGATAATAATAGAATAATATGGTGACATATGAATATAAGTTTATGATAATTGAACTTTAAGGTAGTTTATTTATATATAAATACTTATATGTTTTAATAGATTATAATAATATTAATGAATAAAAACCTGCTATCCGAATAATTTAACAATTTTGAAATCCCTAAAACTTTTTTTGCTTTCTGAGTTATATGATTTCAGCGTAAGTTCGATTTGTTTTGATGAATTAGGATTCGGAGAAAAATTTGGTTTAACATGGGTTAAATAATATTCATTCATAGCTTTGTTTTTATTGTTTGGAATATGTCTTAATCGTTCTTTAGGAATAATTGGTAATGATGAAGTGCAATGATCTGGAGTTTTTGCTTTAGTTTCATGAGATTCAGCTACAATTCTAAAATTATTCCTTTTTTCATTTATATTTGGCAAACTATTATCTCTAAGCATAGTAGGTCTACGATAAGAATACTCAGGTATCGATTGTAACGATTTATTCACATATTCTGATGAAGCTGAATTTTTGGTTTCTAAATATGCTATATTAGGACTTTTTGATGCTGTGCTTATTGAGTTTTCTCCATCATGTAGTACATATAATGATTTGTTTAAATTATCAGTGCTTTTACATGAAAAATCTCTTTCAGGCATAATTGGTAAAGAACTAGCACTAGCATCGCTTGAAGTATTTTTTGATAGTTTTAATTGAGAACGAGTCTGATGATCTCGTTGCATCTGTCTTTTTAGATATTCAGCAACATAGGCACTTTCAAGTTTATCATAATTGACCGAGTCTTCCTTCCGTCTTATCTGCCTAAAGTTATCGTCAAGTATTCTAGTAATAGCATCAATCTCATTTCGAATGCGGTTCTTTTCAGCCTTGTTTATCTTCCTTACATACTTTTTTATAATGCTCTTAGGATCTAAGTAAATCATTCTTATTCCATTATTTGTTCATATCTAATACCCAATAATCGTAATTATTTAAATCTTCTAATAAAAACCACATGATTTTCCATATATAACTACCTTGAAAAAACCCTTAATCCTTATCTCTACATCAAAACCTTTAAAATATACCAATTTCTCAGCATTATCAAATATGGGTCACATTTAAATAAAATGGACGACTTACCGAAACTTCTTCACGAATTGAACATCGAAGGTTCTGTTATCACAAAAGAAGATTTGAAAATCCTTGTAACAGGTATTCCAGTAAGTGAAAGTGAAGATGACTTAAGTGAAAGTCATAGTATGAATAGATGGACTCCTGAACCACGCGGGCTATTCGACACTGATCGTCTTCAGAGAGAAATCAGGCACATGCGAGATGACTACGAAAGGCAAATTCGTGACCTGGCCGGACGTCTTAAAGAAAGTCAATTTGAAAAGCATACATTACAAGATGCTCTTGAAGTAGCTCGAACAACAAGTAAAAATGAACTCCGTGCATATCAACAAGCAACTGTTTCTGAAATGGAAGAACTTAGATCACAATGTAAAAAACTCCAACAAGAAGCTCCATCAATCAAAGAACGTGTGACAACGCTCAAAGCTGATTTAAAAGAACTTTTTATATCTGAAGACCATTATTACGATATAAAAAAAGTTCCAGAACCAGAACGACCGTTAAAAGATTGGATTCTAGCTCGTGTATATGAAACAGTAAAAATATATAAAAATAACCATGACAAAAATAGAAAAGAACTTGATGAATTAAGAACTGAATATCAAATNCCGTTAAAAGATTGGATTCTAGCTCGTGTATATGAAACAGTAAAAGTATATAAAAATAACCATGACAAAAATAGAAAAGAACTTGATGAATTAAGAACTGAATATCAAATATCAGCAGAAAAGCTTCAAAGAGCAGAAAAAGAGTTAAATCATGTTCAAGCAAGTTCTGGGAGTTATTTAAAGGATCTTGAGAGAAAACATGAGGAACTTATAACTGAAAATTCGAGAATACATAAACAATTAGATGGGGCGATGAAGAAAATAGAGGAAAATCGAGATAAAGCGATTAGGTTTGATGAAGTTGAAAGAGAACTGAAAAAAGAACTCCAACAGAAGTCGAAATTAGAAAACCAAGTTGAAATACAGTTAAAACAAATAACCCAATTGACTAGAGAAAAAGAAGATTATAGATTGTTATTAGAAACTAAAGGTAAAGAGTTGGACTTGTTACAAAGAGATAAAGAGTATTTAACAAAGCAAAACGCATCCTTACAAGACAAGCTTCAAAGACTTGAAGACCGTAACGACCGACTAGAAATCGAAATTGTCGAAGCTAAAAATTCAGCACAAAATTATCTAAACCGACTTTTGGATACAAAAACAGATACATCATTATCTTATGAAGATAAATTCCGTAAAGAAATCAATGAACTTAGAGACAGGCATACAAGAGAAATGGAGTCTATAAAAAACAATCTTAATGAAGTGCATGAAAAACGTGTTGAGTATTTAAATGAGGCAAAAGAAAACTCTGAAAGGAAACTTTTAAGAGTTGAACAGGATTTAAAAGATAAAAATGAAGCTTATGATATGTTATTACTTGAATTTAGAGCTACACAAAATAGACTTGAAGAAAGTTTACAAGAGTTAAGAAGCGAACTTAGACTTAAATCAGAGAATTCTGAAAGGACTCATAATATTTATGAAGATACATTAAGAGCTTTAAGGCATAGTAAAGAAGAAAATGAACTACTCAAAGCTAAAGTTGATGTATTAAGACAAGAATTTTACAAATCAGAAAGCAAATGCGCTCAAGAAAATGCTGAACTAAAAGCACAAATGGCTGTAGCTAGAGAAAATCTAATGCAATATGCGCTTATTGAACAAGAACTAGATGAAGCTGTTAAAAACCAAGAACTACAAGGTTTCCAAGCCCCAACTTCAGCTAAAAGAAGAATCCAACAAAGCTTAGACCTGGCAAAACAATTAAAAGACAAGCAAAAACAATTAGAAACAATAAGAAATGAAAATATCAAATACAAATCTGATCTTGAAAATGCTATGAGTGAACTAGCATTTGCTAAAAAAATACTAAACCAAACTGAACAACCTTATGCTTATCTTATAAAACAATTAGAAGAAAAAGAAAAAGAAGCTGGGGATTTAAGACGTAATATGAATAGATTACAACAAAAACTTTCAGATGTAGCTGCAGAATATGAAATTATGTGTAAGAAAAATATTGAGTTAGAAAATGATATAAAACAGATTTTAAGTAAAAAAGATGCAATTGAGAATTTGAAAACTATGATTTCACAGCTTACTAATGAAGAAGCTCCTGTAAGTAAAAGTAAAAGTAAAGCAGAGGAAAATGTTCCCCAATGGTTTAAGACTTTAAAGAGGAAAATGAATAAATAATTTTTTTAGGATAATAATAATAAAGGAAAATGGATGAGATATTTAGTATTGTTAAAGGACAGATTGATGAGGATAAGATAAAAGAGATTGAAAAAGAGGAAAAAAGGAAAAGGAGGATTGAACAGATTAGGAAAAAGAAGAAAGAGGAGGGTATGAAAGGTATAGAAAAAGGGCAGGAGAAAAATCAAAAAAATGCTGGGAAAGGGACTTTTGGTACTGCTGAAAGGAGACTGTATCCTAAAACTATGTCTGGGCCTGATTTTATATATTCAGCTGAAAGGCCGGGGAAACGAGTAGCAGGAGGATATATTTCAAAGTTACCGCGTGAAGGAAAGCAAAAAAAACCTGAAGTTACAATACCGATAAACCCAAATTATGATTATATCAAGAAAAAAACTACAGCGCCAATCATAAGCGCTAAACCATTTAAAACCGAAGAACTGAAGCTTAAGATTGTAGAGCCAAAAGAATATCTAATAAATGAAGGTATAGAACAAGAGATGCATAGTATATCAACTGCTGATACAGAATTTGAAGAGTTTTTTAAAGCTAAAGCGTTGTGGGATCAGCAAATAAACCACAAGTCAATGCTTAACCCCAAAGAAAATATAGTAAAATTCCCAGCCCCATCAGCTTTATACTCATCTCCAGCAAAGCAAAACAAAAAGCCATCTGAAATAAAATCTGTTGGTCCAGGAAGTTATATCCCATCATATACCCTAGTAGAAAGATCTTCAAAAAACACAAAATTCAGCACATCAGAACGTATAAAAGACCCTGAGCCAAAAGAAGAACTTCCATTATTTCCAAACTACAACTTTATCCTTAAAACTATTCCAAATGTAAAAATAGTCCAAGAAACTGAAAAAAATGAACAACTTTTAGCCCGTGAAGCTGAAGATAATAAAAGAGAAGCTTTGAAATCAATACTCTACAAATTAAGAAATTTAGATTTACCTGATATTGTTTCTCATAGAGTATTAGGAGGAGTTATAGCACCAATATCAGAAATCCCAATAAGATATACTAATACAAGGCTTGGTCCTGGTCGTTATGATCCTGATTTTACAAGTATTGAACCTGCAATAAAAGGTAAAGTTAAATACTATGAAGATCTGATTCCAGAGCATAAACCTAGATTTTTATACCCTGGCCCAGGTCATTATTTCGATTCTTCAGATTCAGACTCTTCAATAATTGGAGGATATATTCCAATATCCCCACGTTCCAGATCTTTAGAATTCGACCGTAGACCTACATTAGACCCTAATTATAACTTTAACAAACCTAGAATCCCTGAAGCTTTTATTGCCCCTGAACATTTTCAACCTTATGAATTCCCTGATTATCTTGGCCCTGGAGCTTATGACCCATCATTTAAACTTGTAGAAAAAAGATCTGATATTGATGTCCTACCATTTGTCCAGTCTAAAGAAAAACCTATTGAAATTGATAATAGACTACCTTTGATTATTAAAGATGATATTGTCAAACCTGGAATCCCTGGGTTTTTATATCATCAACCTGTAGAAATTGCCCCACAACATTTACCTGATAAAGTGTTTCAGCCTGAACAATGGAAATTTTATGATGTTGATTCTGATATAAAATTCGATCGAGTCCCAGAAATTAGCTTTGCCAGTACGAATTATGATGAGTTTCTTATATCAGAAAAAGATAAAGAAACTTTAAAGAGAATAAATAAAAAACTTAGAGGCGAAGTTGAGTATCCTAGTGTTGGAACTTATGACTTTGAGCCAATAAAACCTAAAATCCCAGCTTTTGATTTTGGTAAAGTTGTGTCTAGAGATCCAACTTTTATGGGGACAATTGAAGAAGAAGATAAAGAAGGGGATGTTCTGATTTTAGAACCATATGTGAAATCTAAAGTCCCAATGCTTGTGAATATGGATAAAACTACAGGGAGGGAAGAGTTGAAAATTGATGATTATGATGATAAGATTGAGTTGATATTAGAACCAAATGTGGATTATTTGAAAAAACGAGTGCCAATGTTGGTGAATATGGATAAAAACTTAGGAAGACCTGAAGCTGATACTGAAGATACAGATAAAAATGAACTAATTCTTGAACCTAATTACTATGTTGGTAAGAAAAAAACCCCAATGTTAGTTAATATGGAAAAACAGCAAGGAAGAGATCCTGAGGTTTTAGAACCTGAAGAAATGGTTGTTATAAATATTGAACCAGAAGCTCCAAAACCCCCAAAGACTCTTGTTGATATGGCTAGGCAAACTGGTAGAGAAGAGTTTTCTTTTGAGCCTGAAGATGTTGTTCTTATTGATATTCCAAGTATTGCTGAAAATCCAGCTAAACCTAGGGTTAAAGGAGTTTTGAACTTTGAGAGGATGACTGGAAGAGAAGCAGATAAGGAACCTGATTTAGAAGCTGAGGTTCATACACATGATGATGCTGTTGTTAATTTGGAAAGGGCTTATAGGGCTATTGAACCTGAACCTAAAGCACCTAGTTTTGATAGGTATGTAACAAGGATGATGGAAATTGTTGAAGAACCTGATGATATACCTTATGTACGTCCACCGAAAAGAAAGTAAGGTATTTTAATATAAAATTTATTATATACTATTTATAGGATTATTGAATGAATCAAAGGATTTTTTGTATAGAAAAGGCTATTGTGATTTTTGTGGATTGTTTTAGTGAATTTTTTATTATAATTTTTATGATGTGATAGTTTTTAGAGTGAGGTTGATAGGCATTTACAATCCACCTAATTACAAAATCAAATTTTCTACATTTCCCTTTCATAACCCAAAATTTTTAAATCAATTTTTTCAATTTACCCCAACACTTGCTTCTCATTCCACACAAATTCTTATAATAAAATCCAATAATCTATTCTTTCCTATACCCAAATCTCCGAAAACTTTTAAAAAACATTGAAAATGTTTTTTATTCTCAAAAATAAATGGCAAACTTACACGTGTTATTTCTAATCCTAGCTGCAGTATCAGGTTTATACTCAAAAGACTCAGCTGTTATACACCTGAACGCAAACAATTTCGATGAGCTGGTCCTAAAATCTAAGGATATATGGCTTGTAGAATTCTATGCACCCTGGTGTGGACATTGTAAAAATCTTGCACCGGAGTATGAAAAAGCAGCCCAAGCTTTAAAAGGAATGCTGAAATTAGGAGCTGTTGATATGACTACAGATCAATCAGTTGGTAGTAAATACAATATCCAAGGATTTCCAACTATTAAATTTTTTGGTGAGAACAAAAGCTCTCCGACAGACTATGACTCAGGCCGCAACTCTAAAGATATAGTGAATTTCATGATACAAAAAGCTCAACAAATCGCCAATAAACGCCTTGGAGGTAAAGCTGAAACCAATTCTGGGTCTGAAAAACCTAGACAAGAACAACAAAAACAACAACAACAACAGCAAGATGAGCCTGCAAATGATGATGATGTCGTAGTACTTACTGACAGCAACTTTGATAGTACCGTCTTAGCCAGTGATGATCTATGGTTTGTTGAATTCTATGCTCCCTGGTGTGGACACTGTAAAAAACTCGCTCCAGACTGGGCTAAAGCTGCATCACAAGCAAAAGGCAGTGTAAAATTCGGCAAAGTTGACGCAACAGAAAACTCAGGCTTAGCTGGCAAATATGGTATAAATGGTTATCCAACACTTAAATTCTTCATCCCAGGTGCTAGTAAACCTGAAGACTACAACGGTGGCCGTGATGCAAGTATTTTAGTTAAAGAAGCTTTTGCTAAACTTGATACACTAGGAAAAGGTCAAACAATGAAACAACTAGTATCAGAAAAAGTCCTAACAGAAACTTGTCAAGATGCTGTTTGTATACTTGCCTTTTTACCACATATTTATGATAGTTCGGCCAATGAAAGAAATCGATATATTGGGGTTTTGAGTGATGTAGCTAAAGGATATAGAGGACAACCTGTAAGGTTTTTATGGGTACAAGCTGGTGATTTCTATAAACTCGAAACAATGATCGGATTAGGTTTTGGGTTCCCTTCAGTAGTCGCCCTATCTTTATCAAAGAATAGATTCGCACTTATGAGAAGTGCTTATATTGCTGAAGAAATGCAGACATTTATTAGAAAAATCCTTGGCGGAAGCGTACCTTTAACTGAATATAAGGAACTGCCTAAGATCAAAAGTGTTGAGCCATGGGATGGTTTTGACCACGTCCTTGAGGTATCTAACGAAGATCTCTAAGTAAAGCATTTACAATTAAACATCTTTATTTTTACTAATATTTTCTTTATACTTCCTTATCGCTTGATCTATATTCATCAAATTCCAATCAGTCTGTACCTCTTTATCCACTTTTACCTTCTTCACAACCTCTTCACCAACAATCACAAAAGAGTTTTTCACGTCAACAACTTCTTGTTCATNTTTCCTTATCGCTTGATCTATATTCATCAAATTCCAATCAGTCTGTACCTCTTTATCAACTTTTACTTTCTTCACAACCTCTTCACCAACAATCACAAAAGAGTTTTTCACGTCAACAACTTCTTGTTCATATGGAAGCATAAATTCAAAAGGTAAGCCCAAGTTATTAAAATGCCAGATAAGATTCCAAAATATTACCGAATTGTANTATGGAAGCATAAATTCAAAAGGTAAGCCCAAGTTATTAAAATGCCAGATAAGATTCCAAAATATTACCGAATTGTATATTCTAATCAAATCGATTTCAAGTCTAAATTTGTTTATTTGTTCATTTATTAAATCTTTTACCATAGCACGTAAAGTTATTGGAGAGACAAAAATTGTGTTTTCACGATTAGAAGTTTTTTGATCATGACCTATTTCAAGACCTATACGAATACGTAAGCTAGGAGTATATTTTTCTTTACATCCTGAGCAAGTTGATTCAAAAATATAAGCAGTATTTTGCCAACCTGATTTTATTTCAGCGATACTGAGGAATTTGTGGCATTTTTTACAGGTTTCTTTGATGAGGAAACAGAGTTCTTGTTTAGCGAATATATGATGGTCGCTAGCTTTGGTGAAAACTCTTCGGCGGTAGGTGTTAGGCATGAAATTATCGTTGATTATGCTGTTTGTATAGAAAATGCTGTTACCTGTGCTTTTCACAGCATTTTTTTGGTCTTTTTTTATCGAAAGGCTTAATATTCTTTGTAATAAATGAACTGTTGCTGCATCGACCATAACCTGCGAGTCAGTCATTTCTTTAAAAATTGGCATTCCAAGACTAGGATTAATTCTAGCCGATGCTTCTAATAGTATTTTATAACTTGAAGTCAAAGAGGAAGTGCTAACTTTCCTCAAAGCTCTTAATGTTGATATAAGTTCTTTAAACCTAAGATTATGTTCGTTTTCATCTTGATACCAAAGACATGAAGCCCATATTTCAATCCAACACAAATAAATCATTTCTTCTTCAGTAACATGACTTTGGGTAATTTCTGTATGACTTGAATATGGGAAATCTATAGATTCTGAGTATTTTGGGGGTTTTTCTCTGGGTAAAGGGTACTCACTGAATACATCTAAGCTGAAATTAGGAAAATAACTATATGTGAAATTCCTCAGCTCAGCTAAAACGGTTATTTCTGGTACTTTATAAGAAGTTTTCCATATTTGTGAAGTGTCATTGATAAAAGGTGTGGGATATTTACTATATCTTAGCTTAGACCTATTGAGCTTAGCTAGTATATGTTCATCAAACAACAAATTTTCTGAATGTTCCTCAATATTCAAAGGCCGCATTCTAGTTTCACAGAAATTCGCAAACATCTGTGTTTTAAAAAATCTTGTAAAAAAACCCCTCGAATTATCAGGAGCATCTTTAACAAACCCAGTTTCATCAAAACACATCCCATTATCAACTGTACTGCTAAAATTCATAAATTTCTTATAATTCTTAAAAATCGCTACAAAAAACTGAAAAAACGCATCTCGTATATTCTCACAAGTTTCAGTTGTAAAAATTTTATATTCCTGTATTTCATAGGCATCTAGGATTTTTTTAAGTTTTTTGTTTAGTTTTTTAGCATAATGAATAGGCAAAGGGGGGATTGTTATTGGTGAGAATTTTTCGTTAGAAATTTTTAAAGATTGAGCATTGGAATAGACTAAATTATTGTCTAGGTCAACTATAAATAAATTTTCATTTCCACGAATATAAACTTCTTCTTTGGATTTTATATTGACACCATATATGTAGCTTACTGGAGAATAAAGATAGTCTAATAAAAGCTCAGGGAGAATTGGGACACAAACTAAACTCCATTGAAAGGGGAAAAGTAAAGAAAGTAGAGACATTGAACAGGAAGATAAATAACTGTCATTTGATGAAAGGAAGACTGTGGATTGTTCTAGGGCTAGGCAAGTGAAGACTTTCAGCACATTTTCTTGGCTTAGACAAGTAAAAAGGCACCCAAGGTTGATATCCAGTAGAGGGAGTTTATTAAGCGGGGGCAGTTTAAAATCACANTTAGACAAGTAAAAAGGCACCCAAGGTTGATATCCAGTAGAGGGAGTTTATTAAGCGGGGGCAGTTTAAAATCACAGTCCAAATCACCTAGTTTATACTCCACTCGCAAATGCCCACGGGGTGGAGTTGGGACCAATAATACCAAATGGCCAATAAACCATTCAATTGGTGATAATATCGAAGATAAAGTAAGCTTATGTATTTTATAAAGAATCCTCTCAAAAGTTTCAAAAAATGCTAGTTTAGATACAATAACAATACATTTTGGGACATAAAATGTCTCATCTGCTAAAAAACTATAACTTCTCCTTGATGCTATTGTAGATTCTGTTTCTTCTAAAGAATCTTCAGCAAGTTCCCAGATTTTTAATGATGTGCAATAAAGCTTATTTCCTTTTTCATCTGTAAGCAAAAGGTAGGATACTGAAGGAAATTGTTGGGTTTTTGATATGTTCATACCCCATGGAAAGCAGAATATTGGGATTGATTCGGGGATTAGGACTTGATTACGATTAAAAGAGGGAAATTGGGATAAGATTAAAGGGGTCAGTATGTGGTGTTCTTCGATATTTTCACGTAAACTTGAGTGATTTATCCCGACTATTAGAAAGTATTCGACTACTGTTGAGGAGTTTTGGCAAAAATCCTTGAGTTTTGAGTAGAAATTTTCCATATTGATTTGTTTATAATGGAATACAATAAACATAACTATGAAGAACATCCGGTTAATGTGCAGAGGTTTAAAGAAGTTGTGAAAGTTCCAAAAACATTCAACTTCACCGTTTGCGAAATTGTAAGAGTTACTTAGGATCTTCGAAAAATCAGGTCAGCCAGCACAAAAATTGCTTCACATGAATATTTACTCGCTATGAAACTTCACTCAGACCCAAGGAAAAACTTGATGAAAAGAACACTTAGTCAGAAATTTACTAAAGACAGAATATTAGAAAACCTAGAAAAAAGCGAAGAAGATGAATACTCTGAAGATTTTTGCTCGGAATCCAACATATCCAATAAGAAAATCAAGAAAAACCTTGATTTTCAATCATGGGTAAAAAAAAAGAATAAAGAAATGAAAGAAAAACTTAACAAAAGCAAAGCTTATGCAGAAAGCTGGGCAAAAAACAAAGAAAAAATGAAAGAAGACGCTAAACAGAATTTCGTTGATTGGATTGAAAGAAAAAAAGAGCTGAAGATGCGAGAAAAACAGAAAAAATTACAAGTTGTGATGCAAAAAAGCCATGAAAATAATGAGCAAAAGGCAGAAAGGGATGCTAAAAGGTTTAAAGATAAAGAGGAAAGGATGGAAAGGCTGGCGAAACTGCAAAAAAAAATGCAGAACCCTAATTTTGATAGAAAAAAACCTGAGACTCCTTTATTGTTGAGTTATTCTACAAGCAAAGCTTTAAAGTACAATGGCAAGGTGTTTGAAAATGCTGATTAATAAATATAAATGGATCTAGCATTGAGGAGATTTACTATAAGGCAAAATTTTTATGCATTTTATAAGTAGGATATGAAGAATTTTATGAATAGATTTAGTAATTCTGCCGCCTTAAATGTAGCATTTTTTCTAGCAAAATAAAAAATATGAAGTAAGTAGATATGATTAGAAATAAATTTTATAACTTTGCCCTGCTACAATAATTATTGCTCTTAAGCTAAAAAATATATAGAAATCTGGGTTTCGATACAATATCTAAAAAATTCAAATTTTGTTCAATTTAATATATTTTACCATATAAATGCCAGCCTAAATCTATATCAATCCATAAAAAACCATACAAAATTCAAAATAATAATAATCTTCTATCTTACTAATCCAAAATCATATAAAATAACCACTCATCAATAAATCGATATAAAATCCTTACAATAAATCTTCATTTCCTATCTCATCATCTCTTCACAACCTCATCCTGAACTTTCTTCCTCACTAGCCCGGCTTCTCTGCAAAAATCTAATTTCTAATCATCAATAATAATTTTCCCAACTACTCCAATTCACCCATTCACAAAATCTCACATCAAATATCCTCAAAAACTTCTAAATAAACTGTAAATGGAGAATAACAACAACGATGAATATAGTGCAAGACACTATCCTGGATATCGTTCTGAGTTCTTTGCAAACTTGGCAACTCACCACAATCGTAGGATGGAAAAAGCATCTTACCGACAAGTTATTGGCCAAGTTTCTTCATTATACAGTAAAGTATCTCCTCGTGGCTGTGCACAAAATTCTAAAATCCACTATGAAGATGTAGATAGAGCTAGGGATCATATAAAAATCAAACAGAAAGAAATTTCCCATTATGCTGAAACTGAGATTAGCAAACTTAATTCACCAATAAAACTTGACAATATAGTATCATCAAGTACTAGGAAAATATTACCATTAGTATCACCTTCACCTGTTAAAAGACTTGAAGATAGGTCTAGAATACAGGCTAAAAGGAAAAGAATTAGATCTTTAGAAGCAGTTATTAATCAGTGTGAAATTTTCCAACCAGAAATACTTCCTCAGAGAAAACAACTGACAAATCATGGGTTTTTTAGGCTGAGTAGTGCTGATTATGCTATGAATTATATACAGGACCTTGAAGTTTGTTTGAAGCAAACAGATGATCAGGAACGCATTAAGAATATGATGTCGACTATGTATTATAATAGAATTACAGATCAAGGCTTGAAGATGGAACTGAAATCTATGAAGGGAGAAATGCTGCAAACTACTAATAAACTCATAAAAATGAGTGGCTACAAACTTTGGAGACATAATAATATAGGCATCATATCTGCCACTGATAAAAAAATAGCATCTCTTCCTATTGTTAAAGCATAAACTAACCATAATTTCTTATCTTCACCTTTCTTATCAATAAAATCATGATCCTTATTTTTAATAATCTATTTCACTATACCAAACTTCTTGCAAATACCAAAATTCTTTAAAAACTTATTTATCCAAATCATACTAATAGCAAACTTTATAAAAAAAGTCTATTTCTTTACATTAGCAAAAATCGGAAGCCTGGATTTCGACTTAGACTTAAATTTCGACAAATCCGACTTCAAAATTTTCGCCAAAGGGCTTTTTTCCAGTTTTTTCGTACTCTGTGTGGCCTTTGAATACTTAGCAATCTTCTTATTATAACTCATAGGCAAAGGTGATATTGATCTATCTGCAGTTCTATTTGGGGTTTTAACTGTCCTATAGCTTTTAACCTCTTGCCCATCTTTTATCGAACCATCACTTTTATCAGTATACTTACTTGTACTTCTTAAATCCTCGCTTGCCCCAATGATTTTTTTCAAAAACACAAATTCCCGTTTATGTTTTTCATACTCTTTGTTTTTGTTTTCTAAATCAAGTTTGGTTTGAGCCCATTTTTGTTTGAGTTTTATTATGTTTTTTTCGTATTCTTCGATTTTTTCTTGGTCTTTTTGCGCTTTAGTTTTCATTAAAATAAGTTGTTTTTCGTCACAAGTTTGTCCTTCAGATTTGATTTCTTCAAGTTCGGCTGTTTTTGATGATAGGATTGCTTTAAGCCTTTTGTTTTCATCTTTTACTTTTTCAAGGACTTTGGTATTGGTTTCTATATTACGGTTTTGCCGAGATAGGGTTTGTGAGAGTTTTTCTTCATTGGAATCGATAAATACTTTTAGTTGAAGTTCGCATCTGATGTGCTGGCGAACTTCTTGGTCGAGTTTTTGTAAGGCTCGTTGGTAGACTTCGTTTTCTGAAAATTCTTTATAAAACTCAACATGCTTTATTGACCTTTTACATTCTATCAGGTTATCATATAAATCGTTTAAACAACTCAAAGTTGTTTTAGGACTCATGCACATGACACTCTCTAAATTTGGACCTAAAGTGGATTTGTCATCATCAGAAAGCTCAGTATACAAAGATATAGCAATTTCTTTCAGGAAAAATTCAATTTTTTTAGTGTCCATATATATACTATATATCTTTAAGACTATCCAAATTTGTGCATATAATTACATCTACTATACTAATAAAATTATATATATAAGAATTATCTCTTAACTTATATCAAGCTTTTGTCTTATACTAATATAAAACTATAAAAAAATGAATTTTCTTAAACCCGAATTCAAAGACAGTATCGAGAAAAAGTGTAAAGAGTCTTCAGGAAATGTAAGGGTGAATTTTTACGAACTTATTCATACAACTTATGGTTTTGAAACATTACAAAACTGGTTTTGTAGCCAAAGTGGAAGCGAAATTGATGAATATGGGCTTTGGAAAATACTCAAAGAGATATGCATAAAAGTAACAGAGACCTCAACTTGGGAAATATTCGACACTCTATCTCAAGATATGACTATAACATTCAAAGAATTCTGCATGCTTATAATATTATATGCAGCCGCTGAAACAGGACAACTAAAACTAATGCTTTACATGCACGGTAAAAAAATGTATCAACTTTTAGCTGGCGGGGAAAAGCAAGAAATTGCATTTGAAAGATTTAAGCGTATTGGGCGTATTTTGGGGCTTAATGAGAATTTTCTTAATGAAAAAGCTAAGAAATTATCAATCAGTCCTTTTAAAGGGAGTTTAAATTTCGATAATTTCGAACTTTTCTATTATGAGGTTTTTGCTAGTTATGATCAAGGACATCAAGAGGAAAATTATAAAGAAGAAGAACCGAAAAAAATTATTGAAAGAGTACCTGAAGAACCGGTTATGCAACAAATACCTGTTGCTCCACATCCTCCACCAAGTAAGAAAAAATCAAGTTGCACTGGGTGTAAGTCAAAAGCTTGTATTTTATTATAAGTTTGATTGGTAATTATTATAATCCAAGCAAATTTTATATAATATTTATAATTATTATATAAATCAAATCATTTGTATGAATATGTTTTGCTAAAATCCAAGTATTTAAATATAAAATTTGATAAAACCCATATAAACTACACAAAAATCTCCCTAAACTCTTCTGATACTATAAGCAATGGATTAATATAAATTATGATTATTTTATTAATATCCTTATCTAGTGCTTTCGAACTACTAAACCCATTCACAAAGCAAACTTGCACAAGAGCTTCAATATTTTCATTACAAATTGATGATCATTTCAGCGATATTATAATCAATTCAAAAATTCTCACTCCTGACTTTTTAAAAATCACAGACCAGAAAATTGACTCATCTCAAGTTATTGTTTTTGAATCTGGATATTCTAAAAACGTAACATCTATAGTCTCAATTGATTCAAAAGTATATACTCTTATGGATGATGGATTATTAATTTATGATTTTGAAGTCTATTGGAAGCTAAAATTAATTCAGAATTTTAGGGACCCGATTTTGAATAGGTATAAGAAAATGAAAGTTGATAAAATCATTGTCCTTTATGATAGTAAAAGTTTTGTTGTGATACAAATTATAGCGAAGGTATACCCTGTGATTGTGTCAGTAGTAGAAGATCCTGAGTATATACAGTCTATTGAAGTGGTTGATGATAAAATTGTTGTGTTTAAGCGGACTGGTGTTTTTATATATACAATTACCGACTATGATTTAGGTTTGATAGAAATCGAAAGTTATTTATTAGCCAAAGATACACCCCTAGCTTATTTAAATATAAAAAGTACATACAATGGAGATAGAATATTTGCCCTTGACAAGTTTAACGGAATACTAGAATTCAACATTATTGACCATAGCCTCATAAATACTTACAACATAACTGGAAATATAATATCTGGATATGATAGATACCTCATAATCGATGGTATAATAGAACTTAATACCCACAACAAATATCAAGTCCAATATAACAACACTTCCAAATGCGAATTTCTTAAAATGGACAAAGAATTCATATACTGTGGCTTCCAAAACACCCTCTCTGTATATTCCCGTTTAACTTATTTAAATTCAGAAATTCCAATATTTTATCCTATAAGAGCTCTAGAAGTTTACAACACATTTCTCATATTAGGTATTGAAGATTCTATTAAAGCTTATGAAATAAACCTTGGACCTTTGTTTATAAAAGGCCGCGTCCCTGATGAAGTCAAAGATTATAAAGTGATTTTCACAGTATCTAACCCATCTACAACTTTGACTGAAGGGTTTATACTTAGTGTTCAATATAGTCTGACTAATGTTGTAGTGTTTATATTATTGAGTTTTATTGGGATTTTCATTTTAGTATTTATATTCACATCATTATGTAGATATTGTAATAAAGAAACTACAGAAAATATACCTATAGTCAGACCAAATCCAGATGATGTATTACCATCTACTGATAGGAATATAATGAGTGATCGTGCTTTGATGGGTAGTCATACAAACCGTAGTTAGATTTAAAATACAAAATAATAATGCATGAATAGGACTGAATTATGTATTGTCAGTGGTAAAAGGACGCCGATTGGTTCAATAGGGAAGAGTTTACGTCAAGTTCCTAGTCCTTTTCTCTTGGCCCAAGCCTTGAAAGGGTTGAAAAATCTAGTCCCGGAATCCTGGCTTGGTTGCGGAGTTTTCGCTTGTGCCTTGCAGAAAGGTTTAGGGATCAATCCAAGCAAACAAGGACTTTATTTGGCTGGTTTCGATAGATTGAATTCTTTTACTATAAACACAGGGCATACTGGAGGTATTAAAAGTTTGATATTAGCTTGTCAAGAACTTTTAATGGGTTCTTCAGGAGCTTTATGTGGGGGTTTTGATTCATCTTCCTTATCCCCACATGTGCTTTTAGGACGTTCTGGTTGGAAAGTTTCTAGTGGTATAATTGACACATTACCTCAAGCATATACTTCATCAACAGGTATACATTATGGATTAGCTATAGAAGAACTTAATATCACTTATAATATTTCACGTGTTGAACAGGAAACTTATTCAAGATATGCTTTTAAACGTAGAAACTTATGTCAGAAAATCAAATATTTTAATGAGGAAATCGTCGCTTTGGATGTTTTAATAGATGATGAACTTTGTGTATACCCAGAATTTGAACCAATTTCCCCATTGTTTTATTCTAAAGGTAGCGTTACTTCTTTAACTACAGCTTTACCTAGTGATGGGGCAACAGTTTTACTTGTTGCTAGAAAAGATGCAATAGAAAAACTTGGCATTGACTATTTAGTCTCTGTTGTGGATTGGGTTGAAAAACGTGGAGACCCGATAAAATTCCCTGAGATTTTGAATAAAACTGTTAAAGGGCTTTTGGCTAGAAATGGGCTTATGATTGATCATGTTGGTTTATGGGAATTTAATGATTTTTTTGCTACAATCCCGTTTTTGTGTTGTAAAATATTGGATGTTAAGTTGGAAAATACTAATGTTACTGGGGGAAATTTAAGTTTAGGAGATACATTAGGTGCTTCTAGTGCAAGAAGTGTTTTGAATTGTGCGAGATGGATGAAAATAAGAGAGATAGAATTTGGTGTGGTTTTATCGACTAATTGTGAAGGAGAGATTGTGGTCATGTTGTTGAAAGGGAAAATTCAGGATAAGAAAGGGGAAATTTATTAGAAATTTAGGTTAAGTAATTATGAGGATTTTTGGGTGAAGGGTTTTATGAGGGGTAGGATTGGATTTGTCGGAAGATTATAGAAATATTGTACAGGGTAAATAAAGTATAGATTATGAAGATTTTAGAGGTTAAAAAAGATTGTAGTGCTTTTTTAAAGTATAAAAAAAAAGCTTGAATTGGCTTATTAGGTTTGCATGAGGAAATTCAACGATAAGGTTAATATTGTAATTAGTTAGATGATTTTATCATTGGGTTTTAAGGTTTTTTTATAGGAAGCTTCAAATAATTTTGGATAGAACACAAATATACGAGATATAGGATAATTTATAAATTCCCGGCAAAAAATATAGATAATATTCGCTGCGTCATACTCCAAAATCACTCAAAGTCTAATCTTGATATAAATCAACATCAATCCTCATCCACAAGGTAAAATATCTACCCCGGTTAATTATATTTAAATTCCTAATGGCGCCATCGGCAGTTTTGGAGTTAAATAATTTTTGAATAAATATGAAGTACACTTCATCACCTGACGATAGCCCGGATCCATGCACTACTCCTCTAAGCGACTGCACAAACAGAGTAAATCGTCGGAAAGCTATTAAGAAACGCAAACGTAAATCAATGTCCCAACTAGAAATCCTATATCAAGAATTCCAACAATATCCAGATTGGGATAAACAACACATATCACGTATAATGAAAAGAACAGGTTTAACTGAAGCTCAGATATATAAGTGGGGCTGGGATCAGAAAAAAAAACTTGGGTATCAAGAAAAAGTAAAAAAACTTGAAAAAAGCAATTTAAGTGAACTTTTTGCCTCTTTACCTGATGTAAAACCTATTATTAGAGAACCTTCACAATCAGAGTGGTGGATTTTTTCTTGTTGTGAAACTTTGATGCCGCATGTTATTGATTTCCATTTTAATAAACTTCAAAAATCTTATAAGGAACTATCTGAAGAGCTCAAACAAGATAACACATACAAGAAAAACTTGAGCTGTGTCTTTGAATCATTTATCAATGATAATATAAATTAAATAATATTCTTTATAGAATGAAAAGCTGGATTTTTTTTTTGGTATGAAAAAATCGTGGTTTATAACTATTTTTATTATTTTTAAAATAGGAGTAGTGGATGTTTATAGATTTATATGACTTTTAATAAAGTTTTAGAAAAGAAATTTTGGATTTTAGATATGTTATGAGTTATTCTTATAATGATGCATATTATTCATGTTTAAATAATCAAAGGATTTAAGGCTTCCTGCAATACTACAAGGTCTTGCTCCATTTTTTCTATATAATTTCGCCCTTTGAATAAGAATTCTTTGAAAGGTACGCATTTATCTTTAAGCCATCCTTTGATTTTTTCTCTTAGGAAATTCGATATTTTATGTATCTCTATTATCCCTTTCTTATCTCCTTTAACCAGTCTTTTCATGAGTTTTTCTCTTATGATGATTTTTTCTATAATTTCTTTTGTCCTATTCCTAAGGGTAAAAAGATCAATACATCTTACTGCTAGTGACCTAATAATTGATGGAAGAGGTATATTGTAAACTTCTTTGAACCTCATGAAGTCTTGTTTTGTACCCAAAAGCTCCATTAATAGGTGTTCTAAGGTTATAAACAAACTATCCAATGATGTTGCTAGTACATCTTTATTTGAAGGGATATTTTTCAACATTTCATTTAGTTCATTTTCTTTAAACCCCCCAATGTAGTTCATTTCTCCGTTATTTTGCTTAATATTATGATGCAATAATGATCGCGCCCAATCTTCAGTCATATTATCAGCATGCTCTTTCAAAGTCTCCACAATATCAGGTGTACAATTCATAGAATCTGTAATCTTAACTGTTGGAATAAATATATTTCCCCTTGAAGTAAGCTTTTTTCCTGCATTTTCTCTATTCCAAGTCTTAGCACTTTTTTTATCACTCGTAGAATTCTTCGTAGTTAGAGAGATAGGTATCAATTCAAGTAATTGTTTAGGATTCGCCCTTAAGTTGTCTAAAACCGACTCCCAAACTTCTGGTTTGCTTATATTCCTATATTCATCAATGATAATATTCGCATCTTTGTTATACAAAGCTGAATCAAGTTTTTTATATGTTTTCTTTAAAGATCCAATATTTGAATTTCTTGATATTGACTTAGACTTGTGAATGCTTTCAGTCCTTTCTTTCGACACTGAAGATCTATTGAGTATCTGTCGTAGTTCAGATTCTGCACGTTTATATGGATATGATCTTAAGCGTAGAGAAAGGATGTTAGTGTTTAAGGTGTCTGAGATTTTGGGATTGTTGATTACAGTTCCTGTGCTATCATTCTTTTTATTTGACCTTTCATTTGACCTTGAAGACCTTTCAGTGAGCATTTTGGTCATCGTATCTTTGTTTTGATTTTTCATTATTAAAAGGTGTAGAATAATATTAAATAATCTCAAATTATATAATCTTATATCGATTTATCTTCTTCATGAACATGATAAACCATTTATATATGTAAAATTTTAACCTAATTAAATACTTTTCTACAATATCATATACACAATAACTAAATACATATTTGAAATATAATAAAAACTTTTTCATATAATAATCTGAGTTTTTTTTTTTTTATTCAACTTTGAGAGTAGTTATTTATTAAAGTCACTAAACTAAATAATTTTATTAAACTAAGTTAATGATTGGATTAGCTTTAAATTTCTTTATGAAGTTTCTTATTTTCTTATTTTTGGGCTGCAATTTGTTAAAAGCTGTAACTAGACAAAAAAGGAGAGAAAAGTATTCTTATCTTCTTTTGTATTCTCAATATTTAAATCTTAATCAAATTGAAATTGTATCTATCCTTTTGCCGTCAAAGCATATTATCTGTCAATGAAATTTATACTATTAAAAGTATCTTCAATTAATTTTATGATCCCAGAAACAACCCAATAATTGCTGTATGGATTATCTGAAGTTCTATTTTAATAATAATTTAAGGAATTCATAACTAACCGATGGTCCTTTTATCACTCTACTTATTTACTATGAAGATTGCTAACTTTATTATGATATAAGACAAAAATAATGATTTAAGGATGAGATTTCAAGAATTCTACCATAAAACTAATCAAATTTTATGACTTAGACAACAAAAATTGATTTTTGATTACTTTACTAAAGTTCAATATATTAAAAATGCATCCCATAACAATTTTAAATAAAATCACTTATTATTTATAATTTTTTGTATGAGAATAATAAGCTCTTGTCAAGGGGATACTTCATGGAAGCTGCCGAAAGGCTAAATTACTTCTCCTGGCGCTATAGCCTTTTTAATATATAACTCAATGAATAATCCTAAAAGCCATTAAATTATAATAAAACTTTGCAAATGGATTCGCTTGCATCGAAATTTGGTATTTTCATCTCAGGAGTCGTTCTGGCAAAATTCATCCCATCAAGTTTTATCTCACTTCTCGTTTTTGCCTTAGGCATCCTCCTAACTCTAATCATTGAAATCATATGCTTTATATATTACGTTGGAATAGCAAGTGATGAATATATTCCAAACATTCAAGGTCAAATAAAGCATTCAAACGAAGATTGTGAGAATTTTAGCAGACCTTTTGCTAGAAGCCCAAAGAAAATTCAAATGAGCAAATTCCCTTTAGAACGAAGGTTTACTATGATGCAATGCCTTTGTAATGGTAGTAAATTTATGTTATTGCATTCTACAAGTGATACTACTTTAAATGACCTTTCTGGGATTCTTAAAGAATTCCTTACAATAGATAAGAAATATGCGAATGGACTTGTAAAACTTGGTGAAATAAGCATTTTAGAAAAAATCAAGTCTAAGAAATCTATGGTTCAGTTGAAACATTTTAGGGAATTTTGCTTTGAGATTGGAAAAAAATACCTTAAAGATAATGAAGATGTTATGGAAAACTTGATTCAGGATGTTAATGCGATTAATAAGGAAACAGTTAAAAAATACAAAGAACTGATCATCCGATACCAAAACGCAGGAGAGAAATTTTACAGCTATACCAGCGATATCCAAAAGCTTAGCGAAAAACTCTTGGATTTACAGAACTCTTTCAAAAAAGCTAACAGCGATTTCTCTGAAGCCCGTAAAGATTTAGCCCAATTCGAGACCCTAGTTAAAAAAGAAATGAAGCTAAAAAAAATAAATAATGAAGTTGGGACAATAAAATCCCAAATATCCAAACTTATGGAACACATGCATGAAGAATCAAAAAGTTTTGCCCCTAGAGCTACTGACATAATGAAAGATTTATCTTTATTAGAAAAATTCATTGGTCAACGCTACAAATCTTATATTGATACTTGGCTTTCTTATATAACTCATCTTATAGACTTTAGTTTAGAAAAAATCCAAATCCTCCCTATAGAATCTTATAACCAAAGAACATCAGAAAATCGTCCATCTTTAAAACGTACTGTAACTTTCCTCAAAAATACCTTAAGCAAGTCAGAAATAGCCCCAGAAACCCCAAGATTCAAAAGCTTTTTTTCAAGTTTCTCTTCAGCCGATAACCAAAACTCAGCTTTTAAGCATATCGAGAAAAAAATTGATAAACTTGAAGATTATACAACAGACATAATTAAATTTTTCACAAATCTTATGAGCATAGATGAAGATATGAACAAAGAATGGCTTAGAATTATAAATTCTTGGGTTAATGTAGAAAATGTTTATATCGATGATCCATTAAATGAAGTTAAAAATTCAATTGCTGATATGAAAAACTGTGGAAAAGATTTAAGGGCTGAGATTTTTGCATGTGTTGCTAAATGTAAGGATTTTTTAGGACTTATGGGGAATTTTAGAAGAGAAGCTTTACAGTATGATTCTTCAGCTGAAGATAATAGTCAAGCTATGGAGAAAATTAAAGATTTGAATGATGAGTATAGGAAAATTGTTGATGAGGTTAAGAATAGAGTAGTTTTAGCTTTGAGGGTTATGTTTGAGAATAGTAGAAATGAAATGAGGAAAATTGTTGAAAGTTTTGAGATTATGGAAGATGGGATTGAGAATTTGAATTTCAATCATGCGGCTAAACTACATAGACCTAAATGCCCGTATTATGTTGTTAATGTTGAGGATAATGAACATGAGTCGTCGTTTGTTAAGGAGCCAGAAAAAGTTGGTGATCCAGAATCAGCTGTATGGCTTAATGATTTGTTGGATGCATTTTTATCGGAATGGAGGTACTCTCCAAGATTTATTAGTTATATATGCAGAAGACTGAAGAAAATCTATAACAAAGACAACCCTGATTACATCGGGGAAATCGAAGTTAAAGATGTTGAAATAGGTGATGAAGCTCCAGAAATCCGAGACTTTACTCAGTTAGAAACCGACAACGACCTAGAGTTTTTTTACGACTTCGAACTTTGGTTCCGTGGCGATGTGAAAATCCATTTAGAATTCGAACTTAAATGGAGTGTTGCTTCCCTTCCAGTCAACGTAAAAGTTGTCTTAAGATCTTTTTATTGCAAACTTCGTTTTTTTTATGCTCCATCACAAACTAAATGCAGTTGGTATTCGTTTATTTCAGAACCAGTTCATCAAATAACTATCGAACCTGTTATAGGGAAAATGAGTAAAATCGCTCTTAGTAAAATACCGCAAATCAATACTTTACTTGTTAATGCTTTGTCGAGGAAAATTAGAAAATACGTTTGGCCTAATAAAAGGTCGATTAAGATTTATAAAGGAAATAAGTCTGATTTTCCTTTAGAATAGTTTAAATAAAGCTTATTTTGTGTATAGGCACTGATAATATGTTTTAGATATTTTTATTAAAAATATCTTAATGTAAAAGAATATGTTTATCGTAAAGTATCTTATAATTAAATGATGTAATTTATTATTAAAATAAGTTTAAAATATCTAAATTTCTAGGTTTGCTTTATAAAAAACTGGTAAATAATTAGGGTTTGTTTTTGTAAATCATTTCGTTTTTTGCTGATTTTCTAATCACGATAAATTTCACTCTATCATTGTTTGTAAAACTGCAACAAAGTTTAAAAGCCAACCTTTTTTAGAAAATTTTCAGTTTGACATTTATCTTGCTTGATACATAAAGGTTTATTAGGAATCCATAATAAACCAGACAATTTTTATCAAAATTATAAATACTACAAGGCTGATTTCGAGATTAGAAATTGATTTTCCTATCCATCAGCGTACTATTTCTTCATTAGCCAAACTAATTTCACCAGTTATAGTTTTATCTAAAATAAAATTTCTATTTAATAAATTTTTCACCCTCAATTTGATGCTTATAATCATTTTCCTACAAATAGAAGATTTTCTTATTTTCAATTTTTCCAGAATGGAATATAACTGAACCTTATAATAACAATAAATTTAAAGTTGGTTTTTGTATATAAAAGCTTATATTTCTATGTATAAATTATAGAAAAAACATAATCATTGTAATTTGTATAATAATAATAAACTCATATTTTACATCTAACTAATACTCAAACTCTTCTACTCATCACAACTCAGCCTTACTTTCAAAATTCAAAAATACAAAAATTTTAAAAATAACAACTCCTTTAATTCGCTTATTTATTTCATTCAGCCTTGTCTTTTATAAAATTATCATCTATAGCTTAAACAATAATAATTTGTCTTCTAAAATCATCATAATCCTCTATATATTTTCCTATGAAAAATATTCAATAATATGATTATAATCAATTATATATAGTCATAAAGTTTAAAGTGGGTGATAATTAAGGTGACATGGTTTAAACCTTGTCAGATCGAGGTTTGTTTGTCCTAAGATCTTTTTCTTTAGGCAGATTCGGTATATTAAACCACTTATTGTCGCTGGTTATGTGGCTCTTTATTTAGTTCAGGAGGTCTTTATCTATTATATCACATAATTTAAAATATTCACATTAGTTATTATAACATACTTAAGATTATATCTTAATAATTCTGATAATCATTAGGAGTTGTTTTTACATTAAGTGATTTTCATATCATTATAGATAAATTTACTGATTTTTTTACTAATTTTGTCATAACTTTGATTAAAAAAGTTCCTGAAAATGATCAGACCCAGAAATTGATATTTTCCCAACTAAAGAAGTTATGTGTTTGAATGAAAGGATAAAAGAATACTATATTATTAACTTTGAAGCTGGGTCGAATAAAGTGGTCAAAACATTTAAAGTTATGTCTAAACAGAGAGAAGAGCCGCCAATAAAAAGATATAAGGAAAATACTAGAAATGATAAAAACAAAGGCCGGACACCGCCCGAATTGATCACTAGTACCGTTTCTTGTTTTTATATAAAAGTATTAAACATTTTGATCTCTCTTACTACTCAAGATTAGCTGCCAAATATATTCACTGTACAACTGATAAAAAATAAAAGATTTAGTTTTTAGTTTTAAGGCAAAGACTAGTCTTGTATGTGTTGTTGAGGTTTTCCATAACATGAAATGCTTGACAAATAATGGCTGGATGGGAATTTAATAATGTATTAATATGGACTCACAGTCTATAGAGCACGAAGAGCAATCCGCTTGGAATCAACTAGAATTCGCATTGAACTTTTTGCATCCTTGTAGTGCCAGGATAGAAAGGCTAAAAAGCCAGTTGGAAAGCAAACTTCTCGCCGCACATGGAGAAATTCAATACACGATCGGTTTAGACAGTAAAGGTGAGAGTATCGGTTTATCAAATGCATCATTAGATCTAGCTATCTCAAATATGCGTTTAATCGCCGAAGAAGTTAAAGCCAACCTCCAGCTTCTATCAAAACAAAGTATGGGAAATGGCACAGTAGCACAGGTTCTTATCAGAAAATCTCAGTTGCAAACTTATATAATCGACATTCGGGTTGCTTTAATTGGAGAAAGTCAATCAGGGAAAAGTAGTTTTATCGGAGTAGTCAGCAAAGGTGTTAAAGAAAATGGAAGAGGAAGCGCAAGAAATGCAATACTAAGGCATATGCATGAAAAAAAACAAGGCTTTACAGCTAGTGTTACTCAGCATCTTGTTGGTTTTGATTGCAGGGGTAAGATAATCAAACATAATAAAAGCTGGGCTGAACTTGTTATGAAGTCAAGTAAGCTTATAAGTTTTATAGACTTGCCAGGGAATAAAAAGTATAGAAGTACACTTTTTTATGGGCTTATAAGTCAGTGTCCTGAGTATTTTATTCTTATGATTGATCCTAGTAATATGAACCCTTCAAATAACACAGAGTATCTTAGTATGATTACAGCTTTGAATATCCCTTTTATGATAATATTATCTAAATGTGACAAAGCGACTAGCTCAAAAGTAGATGGAACTCTAGACTACCTCCGAGGTGAATTATGCAAAAGAGAAAAAATCCTCCTCGAAGTCCTTTCTCCAGAAGATGTGGTCCTATATTCAAGAACATTCCTCCAAGAAAACATAGTCCCAGTGTTTTCTATATCTTTAAAAACTTCATTAAACAAAGATTTAGTCATCAGTTTTTTAAACCTCCTTCCATCTAGAAACAACTACGAAGAATGCAGTTCAACCGAGTTTTATTTAGAAAAATGGTATACCCGAGAAAGTATGGTTATTTTATGTGGTATTATGATAAAAGGCAAAGCTCGACTAGGTGAAAAACTACTTCTTGGCCCTGACTTATCAGGTAAATTCATTCCTGTAATCGTATTAGGAATACATGTTAAAGAAATATCAGTCCATTCAGTTACAGCTGGGCAATTTTGTAGTTTCCAAGTAAATAAAGTTCAAGAGCTTCGAAGAGGTATGGTATTAGTTGATGTAACTTCTAATCCTATGCCATCATTAGAATTTGAATGCCTAGTATGGACAATTGATGATAGTATAAATACAAGGATAATAAAAAGTTCTTATAAGCCATTGGTCTATACACAAACAATAACTCAATGTGTTGCTATTGTTTCAGGTCCAGAACAAGTAAATCCTCATGAAATTATGAAGTTTAAGTTCCATTTTTTATATCACCCTGAGTATATTACTATTGGCACAAAGTTAATGATACGTGATACATTTATGACAGCACTTGGCACGATTATAACTGTTAGACGTATAGATCCACCATAATTTTTATAAATAATATTCTTTAAGTTTAGTATTTGTAATGAAAATTATTAATTTATAAGGAGTTTTCGAGATAAGGTTTTTTGAATGTAAAAGATAAGGTTTTTTATACTTTATTGTTTGATAAGGTTTATTAATTTAATATTTTTTAATGTGTGTTATTGCTAAAAAACTTTATTAGAATTTGAATGTTTTAAAAAATTGTGGAATGTCTTATTGGAAAAGTGTTTTTAAAACTAAATCAAGGTGAAATAAATTATAAATTTTACCTTAGAAATAATAAAAGCTAATTCTAAATTAAATAAAAGGATTTGGATGTCTTTGTTAATAAAAACTTTTCACGATTGAATATAGTTAAAGTTACTTATACATTATTACCTTCACAATTTTTTTATTTAAAATCAAGATTTTGCTTGAAATCAAACCTTATAAATTGTATACTGATAACAAATTTAAAGCTTATATTATAAGGTGAAAAAAAAATGTAGGTCAATTTATTTTATATGAAAATGATAAATAATTTGCATAATGAGTATATAAATTACATTAAGATTTAGTTAAATATACCAAAAAATAAAGGAAATATAGTTTTTCTAAGTAGTAAATTAGTTTTAGTAACATTTAATATCTGGTTTATATTGATTTTCTTTTATCAATAATCTATCAAACTGTTATTTTACTAATACATTTAATTATAATTAATATAATATTAAATATTTCTTTACTTGCTTTTAGACATATAAGATATTGAATACTTAAAATATAAGCATTTATATATGGCAGATAAAAGAAGAGGCTTAAGACCACTGGAGACATTGAAAAAAGATGAAAGAGAATCATTATTTAAACAAATTCATGCTGAAGTTCAAAGCTATCATTACGAGAGCCAAACCATAAGATTATTAAAAAAAGAAAAGAAGCAACGTGAAATCGAAGAGTTGCTATCAGAGAAAATGGAAGAATACAAGCGTAAAAACTCTGAACTCGAGAACTTTTCTAAAAAACTCAAAGAAGACCAAGAAAAAACCCGTGACCTAATCGACAAGAAAAAAAACATAATTCAAAATTACGATCACAAAGGCAAACAGGAAACAGAAAAGCTTAATAAAGAAAATCAAATGCTCATAAGTCGTGATGCAGAAATGAAAAAAAAACTTGAAGCCAAAGCTGGAGTGCTTTCAGAATTACAAGAAGTTGAGAAAAAAATCTATGAGTATTCAAAATATAAGTCAGTCCTAGAAAAAGTTGTTGAAAGAAGTGAGGATTATGAAGAAATTTCACATTTGATTAACAGGTGTAGAACTTTAAAGAAAAGTGTTGATAATTTAAGCCATCAATATAGGAAACTTGAAGAAGAAACAGAAACTGAAAAAGAATCTTTTTTCAAAGAATTCAGCAATCTAAGCGAAAGCATCGGACAATATCAAAGCTTAGTTCGGACTCTTGAAGGACAAATCGAAGAACTGAATTCTGAAATTGGGCAACTCCAATCTAAACAAGAACAACAACGTATATCAAGAATAGAACATAAAGCCCAAAGAGCTAAAATTGAACTATCAATAAAAAATATATACAGCAAAGCTATGCAGAGTAAACCAAGTATAAAATCAAAACAAATAACTGATGAGGAAAAAAAGAAAAAAGTTACAATGAATACTGAAGCAAATAAACCTTTAAAAGTTAATGTTCCTGATCAAGAAATGGAAGATCCTGATAAATTGGTTATGATGCTACAGAAAATAAGAGAAAGATATAGTGATTTAAAGAGAATTAATGCGGATTTTGATAAAGAGTCTTTGAATTCTAAACCAGTTGTTGTTCAAACATTGACTACAGAGGATAATAAGATTAAAGTTCAGAAAAAACCTTCGGGGAATAAAAATATAGAGTCGAATAGGACTTTAAATAATAAGGAATTTGCTTAAACTTTGTTGTCTAGCATTGAGCTATAAAATTTCACATGGATTATATGCATTTTTTTTAATTTTAGACTAAGAAACTATGATTTTGCAATACACTAACGACTTGTATATGCATAAACCAAAAAAATAATGCCAAATACGATGGACAAGCACATGATGTGGTAAAAGTATGTTATTTACAGTTCTAATTGATATTAGAATTTGAAATCCAATATCCGATTTTATTTAATACTATGCTTTTTTCACAAGGTTTAATTAAAACATCGCACATACCACATTCTAAGCATTTCGCCATTATTTGCTCTGAAGTATATGCAGTTGAAGCGATTATAGGTGGCAAATAGGGTATTTCTTTTTTTAAATAAAGTTCTTTGAGTATTTTTGATGTCTCCCATCCATCTAATATCGGCATTTCGCAATCCATTAAAATACAAGAATAACTGTTGGATTTTATTTTTTCTATAGCCTCTTGGCCGTTTAAAGCAAAGGAACACGATATTCCTTCACATTTTAGTAACTGCATTAAAGCTAGGATATTAAAATATGTATCGTCGACTATCAAAATTTCAATCTTCTGTTGTACGGCCTTAACCCAAAGTATAGGTAAACTAACATGCACATCTTCTTCTGGTATTTCTACAGATTGTCTTATCCCCTCTTCAACTTTGAAATTAAATGAAAAACAAGAGCCTCTATTAATCTTAGACTTAACATTAATCCCATCTCCTCCAATTTTTTTAACCAACATATTAGAAATCATCAACCCTAATCCAACACCTTGTGGATTTAAAGTAAATGAATCTTCAATTTTCCCATACTGTGTAAACAACATAGAATATTTTTCTTTAGGTATCCCAATCCCTGTATCTTTACATTTTACTTCAATTTCTCCTTCTTTATATATAACCTCTATACAAATCCATCCTTTTATTGTAAACTTCTGAGCATTACTCAATAAATTCAATATAATCTGTTTAATTCTATATGGGTCACTATTAATTATATCTGGAACATTTTTATATGATTTTTTTAATATAATAGCTCTGCCTTGTAACTGTATTTCAATTAATTTCATACACTCTCCAACTATTTTTTTTATATCAAAAGGCATGATGTTTATTTTTAAACTTCCTGCAATTATTTGTGCGTAGTCAAGTAAATCATTTATAAGGCATAATTGAAAACTACATGATCCAATTATAATATCGAGGTTTTCTCGGTTTTCATCGGTGAGGTTTTTACTTTCTTTTATTGTTTGAGTTATTGCAATTACAGCGTTTATTGGGGTTCGGAGCTCATGTGAAACTGTTCTAAGTAAAGCTGATTTGTATTGACTTTCTGAGTATTCTCGTTCTAAGTCAAGTAATTGGGTTACATTACGACCACTGAGAATCATGGAAACTTGCTCATCCCATTCGATTATTTTGCCTTTCCATTCAGTGTAAATTTGGTCTTGGCTCACTACTCCAAACTCAACTTCTTGGCCTGGTTCTAAGGAAAAAACTTCTTTTATGTCTTCGACGATGCTATTTTTAACATTTTTCCCTTCAAAATACTTCCTGTGGTATTCGCACTTTAGCAAATACTGCATAATTGTTTCACTCTTTGCCAAACACTCAGCAGATGAATTCGAAAATAATACCTCGCACTTAGAATTCACAACACAAATTGTATCTGAAATTGTCTCCACCACATCAAATATCTTTTGATGAGTACTATCCACTTGTAGTTTATACTCACACATCTCTTGATCCTTAACCGAATTACAATAACAAGACACAAAATAATAAACACATAACCCTATAATCCCAACAATTTCTGCAGAAACATCTTCAGGGACATATTTCCCAAAATATAACTCAGCAATGACCCAAATCCCAGTCTGTTTAATTGCAAACAGCGCTGATGAAACCGCGTTAGAAAACAAAAATCCTTGATAAAAAGTGGAAACAACCGCTGAAGTCTGAGCCCATACAAACTTATTATGGTCATGTAGCCGAACTGAATATAAAATAGTAAGAATATTAACAAATTCTGCTAGGGCAAAGTTAGTAATTTTGCTATACTCAGCGATCTTGGAAATGTATTTAAAAGGAAATTGTAATAAGAGGATTACAATAATCAGAATAATTTTTTGACAAATATTTCCTAAAAGCCCATGATAATACATGTCTACAAGTAAATGTAAAGTTACTAGAAAGAGCCCTGTTGATATTGAAACACCTGATCTGAAAAAAGCTGTTTGTTGTTTGAGTTCTTGGAGTAAAGCTGAGGACTTTATTTGTATTTTACTTTGCATATTTATTATTAAGAGAAAGTTTATGGTTTTTTAGAAAACAAAAAATAATCGGTTTTTATTGTAGTGGATTAATGACAAGGGAAGAATATTCTGGAAATGGGGTTTTTGAGGATGGAAATTATAAGATTTTGCGGGTATAGGTTAGGCTAGAAAATTAATGATTTTGAAGAAAAGGAATTTTTGTTTTGTTGATGATATTTTTGCATTTTTATTGAAATTAGGATTGGATTTTGTTTTGGAAAAGGGATAAAGATGATAAGTTTGGTGTGGATTTTTGGAAATGATGAGAGTAAAAGATGGGTTTAATAACTTTTAAAGATATTAAAAGATTTAGTTTATAATTTTTAATATTCTAACATTTTTCATCAGAAGCTCTCAAAAAATTACTAAAATAATTTATTCAAACTTTCATATTATTCCTATCAAACATCACTCACAAATTCTATTACAATAATTCTCAAGTAATGAAAATTCTCTACAAAATAAAATTTCTTTCAATAAATCCAATTTATAATCCTGTAAATATTTATTCCAATTCTTCAAATCATCAAAAAAAAATTCTTTACATACACTAAATCATATTTACTCCTATATTATGAATTTCAATATTAGTGATAAGAATTTTCATATTGGTTCACCCAATACCTTATTTTTTCAAGAAGCATTTCTTTTGCACATGGTTTTATAATAACATCATTCATTCCTGATTCAATACATAGTTTGACTACACTTCCACAATTATAAGCAGTTGATGCTATTATAGGGGGCAAAGCTTCGATTTCTTTTTTCTCAAACATGAATTTTATAAGCCTTGTTGTTTCCCAACCATCAATAATAGGCATATCGCAGTCCATCAACACACAGGCAAAAGCTTGGTGTTTGATTTTTTCTATAGCTTCATAACCATTTTGTACTGAATAACAACAGAAACCTTCATTTTTTAATATTTTTGTCATAGCCATTATATTGAAATATGAGTCGTCTACAATAAGTATATTGATTTTACGCATTATGGTCTTAGTGTGTATACAAGGTATTGAGACTTGGCTGTTTTCTTCAGGAACTTCAACAATTAACCCAAAGCCTTCATCAACTGGGATACTAAAAGAAAAACATGATCCTTTACCAACTTCAGATTCAACAATAATCTTATCACCTCCTAACTCTTTTACTAGCATATTAGAAATAGTTAATCCAAGGCCAACACCTTGTGGATTCATACTAGCTGTTGTGTCTATTTTACAAAATTGGGTGAATAATATCGCCCTTTTATCTAATGATATACCGACACCTGTATCTGTGCATTTAATACTCAACATTCCATTTGAAAACCCAACTTTCAAACATATCAATCCTTCAAAAGTGAACTTTTTCGCATTGCTCAGCAAATTCAAAATCACTTGCTTTAATCTATTGGGGTCAGTAATAATTTTCTCTGGTATTCCCTCATAAATCAACTTCAACTGCACCCTTTTATCTTTCAACTGTATTTGAATAATTTTTACACAGTCATTCAGCATATTGTACAATGAAAACCCATTCTTGACAATTTTCAAACTTCCTGAAATGATTTGAGCATAATCTAAAAGGTCATTAATCAAATACAACTGACAAGCACAAGAACAAGAAATTATTTCTAAATTTGATGGTATAGACTCAGGAAGGTTTGGCATTTCTTTAATAGTTTCAGTGACAGCAAGTATTGCATTTATTGGAGTTCTAAGCTCGTGTGATACTGTTAAAAGTAGTGCTGACTTATATTGTCCAGCAGTGGTTTCCTTTTCTAAAATGATTATTTCTGTTATATCTCTGCCAAAAAGAATCAAGGCTATTATTCCATCCCATTCTAGAAGCTTACCTTTCCATTCTATCATACGGTTTTCATATATTGTTACACCAAAATTTACTTCATTTCCTAGACCTGATTTGAAAAAAGCTTTTATATCTGATATGAAAAGGCTTTCTTGATCGCTATGATAATTTTTTCTATGATATTTACTTTGTAGGAGATAATAGTCTATAGGTAATCCTGATATGATTTTCTTTGCTGAAGTGTTTGAGAAAAGTTCATGAAGTTCTGAGTCTATGACAATTATACTATCAGAAATAGCTTCAACTATTGTAATAATTTTCTCATTTGNTCTATGACAATTATACTATCAGAAATAGCTTCAACTATTGTAATAATTTTCTTATGATAAGCATCTACGTCTAACTTAGATTTACACATTTCAAGGTCTTTGATATAATCGCAATACATAACCAGAAAATAAAAAACTATCATTGCCAATGAACTGGTAAGAACATCAGCTGGGTTTTTTAGAGAGATTTTTTCGTAGTAAAACCCTGCTCCAATCCAAATTCCAGTATGCTTTATAGACACAACCACAATAGAAGTTATATTGGAAAATAGATAGCTTTCATATAGTGATGTGATTACTATAGAAAGCTGACTCCATATCAATTCATTTTCTAGGTGCAGCACATGGGTATAGAATATAAGGATTATGTTTATTACACCTGCCATGCTTATTGATACAAAAAAACTAGTCTCAGGGTACGTTTTTAGCATCACATAATGCATAAAAAGTACAGGATACATAAGAACTAAAATAATCTTTTGTTGTATATTTTCAAACAGCTTGAATGTTATAAGATCGATTAGCAAATGAATAGTTATTGATATAAAGCCTAAGCGTAATGCAAGATTAACTCTATATGTAGAAGTCTGCTGTTTGATACTTTTAAGTACTGTATGAGCTTTATTATCTTTGGTACTTTCCATTGATTTTAGTATTTTATTAAAGTTAAAACTAAGTAAATTTATTTAAGGTTACATTTTATACGGAATTTATAATATACAATATAAAATTATGTTATTATAGAAAATTTAAATTAGGATAGACGTTGAGTTTTGAGCAGGGTTTTAAAAGATCTTGATGAATTGATGATGGGAATACTTTATAAGTTTGCAAGAATGATTACCTGAAAAATCATGAATTTATCGGTGAATTTATTATTGTAAAATAGGTGAATTAGTTCTTAAAAAAAAAACACATTAAAATTTTCTTCACTTACATTTAAGATTAGTTCAATTTTCTCTATATACTTCTGACTTAAATTATTTCTAAGTTCTAAACTACATTATATGGAATATATTTTTTATTAGTTAAGTATTATTATTACTAAATAAAATAAGCATAACTTTGCTTTAAGTTAATAAAACAACTACTTAGCTTATATTATGAAGTAATATTATTAGTAGATTGGATATTTGAATATAGATAATAATAAATCAAAGTAGTTTTATTTTTTATTAAAATTTAATACTCAGCAACATAATTTATATTTAAAATAATCTCTATTTCAATACAAATTTAATAGACATTAACTATAACCTTGGTATTTTATTAAATAATATTTAAGATTTCAGAGTTGAAATAATGTTTAGTTATATAAACCCTTTCAAAAATTTATATAAACGATTTTTATTTTGATTCATCATACAAAAAACCCTAACATAAAAAAAAAAATTGCCTAACTAATCACCCCATAACTCTTTAAAAATCAGCCTTTTCTTTATTTCCAGCTCAAAAATCTTATAAAATTCAACTGGTTTACCTTATCAAATCATCAAAAAAAAACTCTTCATATCTTTCATATAAAACTATATTTTTTCTTTTGATTTTATTAATGTTTGACTTAAGCATAGATGAAAGTGAAGAGCTCAACAAAATGCAAGATGAAGTTATCAAGATGAAAGACGAATACTTAATCAGATCCCGAAGGCTATATCTTTACCAACTAGAACTAGAAAAAAGGCTTCATCAATTGCATGAGCATAAAATCCTCTTATCAGATCATGCAGAAAAACTTGAATATTTAAACAGTCAGCTTCCATCTCAAGTATTTCACCAGCATCATTTGCAAGATTTTTCTTTTAGCAACAACGGTACTGAAGAAACAACATTTTCTTTCATAGAAGTAGAAGAAAACGCTGAAATAAACAAAATCCCACATCTGACTCCTGATTACCAAAGCCAAAAAATATTAGAAATCCCTTATATTTATACCCCAGGCCGTACAGGTTATGAAATCACCCGGGATTTTCCAATAATCATAGGAGAAACCATATCAGACAAATATCGCATAGACCGAACTATTTCAAATACTCAAATTTCCTGTCTTTTATCCTGTCTTGATACACACAAAAAAAATAAAGTTTGTGTTAAAATCATTCTAAATGATAAACAAAGCTTTAAACGTGGATTAAACGAATTAAGAATACTAAAAAACTTACAAGCTTCTTGTAAAGATATATCTCAGCATAATATAATCAAACTTCTTGATTATTTTTATTTCAAAGAACATCTTTTTATTGTTCAAGAATTGCTTTATGAACCGGTTTCTACAATATCAGAGGTTTTTATTGAAAATGTGGATTTTTTACAAAGATTTGCTATTGATGTACTTAAAGCTTTGGATTTATTAAGTGTTAATAATATTATTCATTGTGATTTGAATACGGAGAATATACTTCAAGCAAAAAAACCTGTTGGGAATGATTATCATTATAAGATTATTGATTTCAACTCTTCAATACTTAATAAAGATAAAGAACTTTTTAGCTATCCAATGCTAGCTTATGCAGCACCTGAGATAAGTGAAGGGAAATTTACATGTGCTATTGACATGTGGAGCTTCGGGTGCATATTAATCGAACTTTACAAAGGTAAAATCCTTTTCACTGCCCTATCAGAACAGCAGCTTCTCTATCAAATACAAGAAACCATTGGTCCCTTACCAGGAAAACACGTTGAAAACACCAAAAATTGGGATTCACCACAAACTCTCGACGATCTTCTATCAAACGAAAACCATTTATTCAAAGATTTCATAAAAAAAACCCTTGCCACAGATCCAAAGCTCCGAATCACTCCAAAAAAAGCTTTATTACACCCTTGGCTTAATTAAATGATATTATTTCTAATGTTTTTCATTTTAATATTATGTTTAAATATTTAAAACTCATTTTTTCCACATAATAAACTCCACATTCATCAAAACTTTATACTATTTTTTAACAAAAACAAAAAATTATTATAGAAAAAATTTAGATAAAAAGATTAAAAATCGATATTTCATAAAAAACATCGTCAAAGTCTAAAAGAATTTTTGGTCATCTATGGCCNCATCGTCAAAGTCTAAAAGAATTTTTGGTCATCTATGGCCAAGACCATTATAAAGAAGTTCAATAACTGCAAGGTTCTTTATGAACTAAGATTTTTAAAATATTAATCATTTTTTTTATTTAATATTTTTTTTTGAAATAATGATAAGTTATAATATCGTTGATTAGAAGCTCATTACAATTAATTTCTAAATAAAAATACTCACGTATTATAGAAAACTTAAATACAGAAATTCTTAAATCTGATGATGAGGCTGAAAACCATATACTTGTCTCCTTTAGTAGTCAGATATATGAACTCAAATCAAATATCTTAGAAATTCAAAAGAAATCAGCGCTAATTTAAAAAAAAAAAATTAGATTTAAGCTCTGATTATATTATTATAGTTTATTATATTTTTAGATTAGGATAGTATTTCATAGACTAAAATACTGATTATTTTGTAAGTAAGATTTTATTATGAATAATAACAGAAAAGATAGTATAGACGTACCTGAAATTATAAAGTAAGAAAAACATGATATTTTGTTTAGTTAAAAGATTCTGTATGATCTTGTTAGAGTAAAGTGAATTTTGTTGGAAAATAATTATAAAAAATGTAAATTTTATCAAAATTGCTATAATTAAAAGTTCATAATGTATTTTATCAAATAGATAAATATCAAAAGTTGCTTTTATAAAAGCTTTGGTTTGTAAACAAAATTATTTTTCTTACAAGATTTAATAAATGGGGGGCATATAAATGGAGCAATCTTATCTGGATCGAATTAATCAAATTGAGAGTTTAAAAGATCGTTTATTTGAAGTGAGTGCTCGTGTTGATAACCCTATCATATGGAATCATAACCTAAAACAAACAATTTTTGAGTTCCTTCAGTTTAATAACTTACCGAAGTGGCCTTTATCAAGCGCAATAGAAAAGTTTATCAACAGTATTAAAGTTCAGAATTTCTATCCTCGGACTATGTATGAAGCTTTTTTATCTATTCAGTTAAAGATTTTAAAAGACTCATTTTTGAATAACTATAAAGTCATGGATTTGATACAAGATTTTTTTATTTTTTTCGATAATATTCTAAGCAAGCTCGAAAGTGGAAAATTTCAAACAGAAACACTAAACTATGAAATAAACCTTTACATCGAAACAGTCAAAATAGATCATGCATTTTTACAATTAAACTTTGAAGAAATAGCATCAACTTACTATAATATCAAGCATGATGATTATTTCATTATAAATTTTGCTTACTTTTGTCTGATGAACAATTCCACTATAAAAACAAATATTTTTTCACACGTTACAAATTCTCTTACAAAAATCCTTATTGAGTATCTTAAAATATGGTTTTCAAATTTTGAAGCTTTTGAGAACTTAGCTGTTGAAAAAAAAATCTACATAAAAGCAAATCTTTTAACAGTTATTAACTCGAGAATGATTGATTTAAAATTTGTAAAGAAGTTTATGAAAGCAAATCTCAAACCATTATCAGATAAACATATACAGATATTCAAAACAATCACAAATACAAGAGCCTGTAAAGAAGCTTTTAAAGAATTCATTGATGAAGCATTGCAAATAGGAGATGCTCCTTTTAAAACTTTACAAGAAGGAATGAACATGATAGATTATGCTGTTGAGCATATTATTAAAAATACGACAAATTTCTATGCATTTATGCCTGAATTAAAACATGCTTTTAGCATATACGAGTTTATTTTTATATCAGATTTTTATAAATATGGTATTGACAGCAAAATAAATGAGGCAAAAATACTTTTATGTTTGCTTCATGAAGTTTGCCATATATACAAAAGAATTTATAACGGGCAAGATAATACTAATAAATCAAACTTAGTTTTATATCAAGGAAATTTTCAAATGATTCCAGAAGATGGATTTAGGTTTGAAAAATTTATATTGCCTCTACCATTTAATTTCCTTTATAGCTCAAGTGCAGATTTTTTAACACATGAAAGCTCATGGAATACAAATCAACCAAATTTTGTTATAGAATTGAAGAATATTACAGAAAGAGCTCGGAGAGAAGGTCAACATCCGTATTCATTTTCAAGAGATAGTGGGTATTATGTATTCTCTTGCACTAGCCATTATGGATTTTTTAAATCAATTACTTAGTTAGTTATTTTTTAAAATGGCAAGTTATATGAAATTTTAAGATGCTTGTATATATTATACTTAAGTTAAATTATAAATATATATTATTAATTGTGGGATATTAATATTTTATTATTTATATCATAAGCATTGGTTTAAAAAATTACTCTTTTCATAAATGGGATGTATTTCAGGAATCTAGTTTTATTAAATCTAGCCTGTCTACACCCAATCCATAGAATTTAAATTCCTTTGGCGTGGTTATTCAAGACTAGAAAATGAGGAGGAATTTAATTATGCTAATGGAATAGTGAATTATAATAAATACTTCAAGGATCCAATGATAGGAGTGCATATTAATACTATTGGAGGCTTATGGAGTAAAGCAAAGACCCATATTCTTCTGCGGAACAGAACAAAAAATATCACACTACATATTTTTGAATTTTATGGGAAAAAAACAACAAAAATAATCTCTGGATAAAATTATTACTAGGTTAAATAATTAGGTTATTTAGGCTATAAAAAATCAGTTTACTTTTATGATATCTTCAAAAATTTAAAAGGTTAACTTGAAATTACCTTTTGTTGATAAACTTTTGCTTACGACATACTTTACGATAATTAGCAGAATTTTTATATTGATGATGGTAAATAAGGGCAATTGAGATATTAAAGAGTTGAATGATGAAAAAATATACTATATAGAAGGAGAGCTTTGGATATAAGAAAAAAAATATTTTTAGATTTAAAGTTCTGTTTTTTTTTCTGAATCATTTTTAATTAGGCAGAACTTATGAAGCATTTCAAGGTGGGAAAATATACAAAACAGTTATTAGTAGCATTTCCCTAATGACAGAATGGTAATAAATATTATTTGTGAATGGTAGTTTGAAAATATACGAAAAAGTAAATACTAGAATTTATTAAGTTTGTATAGGTTTATGTGAGTGTTTTTAAATAAAATTACATGGTTTTTAAGTTGAAATAGAATTTCTAATGGAAATAAATTACTATGAACAGGACTGCTTCCAAGTTTATCAAGTCCCTATATAAGATCCTCAGTAACTCAACGTTAGAGAGTATAATTTGCTGGACCACAGATGGGTCAAAATTCATTATAAAAGATCTCCTAGAGTTTGAGCAAAGAATACTTTCCAACTATTTCCCTGATATTAATATTAAAAAATTCCGAAAAAAGCTCAAAATGCTCTTGTTCACTAAAACAGTGACTAATGACACAATTACCTTCAGCCACGCCTATTTCCAGAAAAATAAACCTTATCTTTTAGGGAAAATCTGCTGTTTTAGTGAAATTCCTTCTAGAAAAAAAGTTAATTTTAGCAGTGATATGGCTGTGAAAATTCGTTTATTAGAGTCTGCTCATATCAGAATGGAAGAAACCGTTGCTGATTTGGAGAAAAAGTATCAAAAAATTATAGATTTCAACAAATTTATGCTTAAGGAGCTCAATCAACACACTGTAAACTCTGAATATGATACAGAGCACTTTAAAAAGCTCATGAATAAATCAAATCCGGACTAAAACTGGATTTAGAGCTAAAATTATGGATTATGGAAATCATTTGTATCATTTGTATGTAATTGCTTAATATGGAATCTTTTTTTTATGTTTATATATGTGATAGAGGGATTTTCTTTGACAAAAGTAAAGCTGTGTATAAAAGTGATATCAAAGTTTATATGATAACTAAATGATTGATAAAAAATGGATTTAAAAGCTTTTGGGATAAATTTTCAAAAAAGCTGGATTTAATAGAAGAATCGTAGAGGAAAGCAGCTTTGAAAGTTCAAAAAAAAGAAGCTTATTTTTAGGACGGCGAAAACTTAGCAAAAATCCTGAAGTTTTTAATGAATCTGATACAAGGTTAAGACAGAATGAATATATGGATTATACTATTAAAAGGCGATTTTTTGGAAAAATTATCAATTTTTGATAGTTTTTATATAAGTTAAAAAGTTTATTTATAGGGAAATTTTTGATATAATTAGATTGTAAAGCATTTTGATAAAATATGCTGGCTTGAGGATTATAGTCTGATATAGTTCGATTGTATTACTTTGATTACTAGAGGAAGTGAATTAGGTATTAAAAAAGAGTTTGAAATGATTGATTTAATCAGGGCTGCTATAGTGTTTACGATGAAAAAAAAAAACAAGGAAAAATTATGTGACAAGTTAAAAGAAAAATGCGTAATAATTAAGATAAAATAGGCGAAAAAAGTTTAGTAAAAAATAGGAATAGTTTAGAAAGGATTAAATGATTATACTTTTTTAGTTTGTATGATAAATGTTGATAATTTAAACTTTAATGCAAAGTAGTTATTATAATCAAGTTATCTCTATTATATAAATCATAAAAGAAAAATAATAAAATCACTAAAAAATCCTCAGCAAAATTATCGAATATAATTGTATTCTATCATCTATATCATATCTAAAAAAAAAAATTATAATACCGCGAATTTATAATATTTAAACCCCGCATATTTTTCTCAATACATATCAAAACCTATAGCATTAATTCTGTTAGCCATAAAAAATTATAGATTGCTTTATCTGCCAAATTAAAATATATTAAAACATAATTTTCTCAAACAAACCTAAATACCATAAATCATCATATTCCGAACTACTTTTCTGCATACGCAATTCTCAATATCCTCTGATCTATTTTATATTTTCATCTTTACTTAAAAGAATATATTATTATCAAGTCTAGAGGCAACAAAAATTGTGTGTTATAATTTTTTAGCTTTATCATAATTATAACAGTCTTATTAGTGAAACTCACCTAGACCCTGAAAACCACGCCCCCATCATGCATAACTACTGTTACTTAGGAACCTACTGTGACAGACTAAAATTTCCCTTGTATCAAATAATATTGCCTTTATTGAAAGAAATTTATCTTTATCATGGAACTAGAAATGTAAAGCAGTTATGCAAAAATACAATTTGGATTAGGACAAAACGAGAGTGAAATTAATATAAAGACAAAAAAAAAACTCCATAAGGAAATTAAAATATAAACAAGAACATGTGCATAAAGCTAAACACAAATGGGAAAAGAGCAATAGCTTTAATATTCATTTTACGAACTGGATTAAATCGTCCTAGGCATTGTTATTTCCTCATTTGCCAAAACTATATAGAATATTCATTTTACGAACTGGATTAAATCGTCCTAGGCATTGTTATTTCCTCATTTGCCAAAACTGTATAGAAAATGAATAACACATCATAGAAGACTGTCTAAAATATAAAGAGATAAGAGAAAACTTAAAAGAAAATTTAAAAATAATTGGCCAAGATTGTAAGAAGAAATATGGTGAGCGATAATTCCTAATAATACTAATAAATAATGCTAATGCATTTAAGCCAGAGATAAAACATTCCTCCTCTAAATTCATCTTTAATCAATCATCATACTTTTATATATAAAAATCTAATATTATAATGAAAGTGTCAATTAAACTTCGTTCCAACAGTACCAAACACCTTATCTCAGACCCTTCCCAATTCTTAAATAACGAAAGTCCCATGACAATCCAATCCAACAAACCATCCCATTTCGCATCTCGATACAAACAAGGCATTCAAATGATAAACACACGTAAATCCTTAGAAAAAAATCCAAAACCATCCCGAGTACGTATATCATTTTCAAAGTCCCCATCATTTATCATAAAAAAAACATTTAAAATCGTTGAAGCTTCAAAACCCTCTGGATATAACAAACGTCTTATAACTTATCCACAACTAATAATCCCATCAAATTCCTCATTATGGAAAGAACCAGAAGAGCCAAAAGTTTCTTTTAATCTTGAAGGAAAAGCTGTTAATATTTCCGAAACACATTCTGGGTTTTCTACACCAAATAAGCTTATCCGAGCAGTTTATCGAGATAATTATACAAAAATGGAAGATTCAATATTAAGTCCACATGGGCATAAAATCAGTGTAAATATTAGCCCTTGGTAATCTTTTAATTGAACATTGGTATAAAGTATAAATAGGTAATGGCTTTATGATTAGAGATAAATATGAATTTTGATAAGGGTGAAATGGATCCTAACATGGTATAAAGTATAAATAGGTAATGGCTTTATGATTAGAGATAAATATGAATTTTGATAAGGGCGAAATATGAAAATTTAATATTTAAATGGCACAGAGTAGTGAAGTATGGAATGCTTTAGGGATGCAGATATCAAAAGCTATGAAAAGTAGGATGGGTGTTACAGTTCCTGGACTAGGGCAGTTTGGATATACATCAAATGAAGTCCCTATTTTTATCCCAATTGCAAGTTTAGGTTTAAAGCCATGTTTATATGAAGAAGGGATTTTGAAGCCTTTTATAGGCAACATATCAACACACTCAGATCTTAATATGACAAAGTTGGCTACAGATCTTAAGGTTAAACAGGATCAAGCTAGAAATATGCTAGAAACTGCCATTGAGCAGTTTAAAGATAAAACAAAACAGGACTTTAGACATGATTTCCCTATGGTTGGTACTGTTTGGGTTAAGAATAGATTAGTAGCTATTTCTTGGGCTAGTTTTGGATCTACAGTTGTAGTTACAGATCAAGCTGCAGCTTGGCTTCAAAATAATCTAGGAATAGAACTAGCTCCTAAATCAACAGTAGCTAGGCCTAGGTCAAGTTCAAGTTCATGTCGTTCAGTAAAAATTTCTATGCCCATGTCAGTTAGAAACCTACAAACTGTGCGTCCACAATCAGTCCAATCAGGATCAAGTAAATCTCATGTACTACATTCTCAATCCACAGGTAACTTTTGTAACAACAAAGTTTTAGATTTAATCTCAGGGAATATCCCTAAACTCACTCTAACTTGTCAATCCCGTGATCAAACAAATCGTGGTATTCTTTCATACTCAGATTTTTGTGGAGTAATATCAAGTATTGACTCAAGCATAACTGAACCTGAAATAAAAAAACTTGTCTTATGGACTAATAGTGGTACAGGAAAAATGGTAAGATATAAGGTTTTTATAGATAGTATAAACAGAGAATGTAAGCCAAAAGTATCGAGTAATGCTTCAATTGCTAGTGATATGACTGAAAATTATTCACGTATAGCATTAAGACCTATAGCAAAACTTATTTGGGAGAAAAAACTTGTCATCACAGAAATGTCTCAAAGTTCAGGAATGAGGCCAAGACTTGATATCCAACCTTCAGAACTTTTGGGGATACTGAAAAAAAGTGGTGTTTTTGTCAATATCCATCAGTTAAAAGCCCTTTTAAAAGAAGCTAATGGATGCTCAGTACTTGAACTATTGAAGATTTCTAAAACCTTAAGCAATTGTCATGAAGAAACCCCTGTTGTTGAAGCTTTTAGGCCATATACAGGTTTAGTTAGCGACAATGTTTTAGATAAAGTTCGCAATTATTTAGCTTCGTATAACTTATCACAAATCTTCAAAGCAGCATCTTCACGACCACTTCTCCATGTAGATGAGTTTGTAAATTATCTAACTGAACATAGTGGTGGACGTATCAAAGCTCTTGAAGCACAACAAGCATTTTTTAGAGTTATTAAAGACTCTGAGATTATAAACGAAGAAGATTTCTGTAAAGGTTTTGCCAAATATGAAACCCAAAAACATATTTTAGACAGGGGGTTAGCATTTTTAAGATCCTGGCTTAGACATGAAAAACTCAGTACCGAGCAAGGTTTTGATTACCTTCGCCAAGCAGCCAAAAGCCAAAATACTATTAGTTATGATTCTTGGGTTCAAATTATGTCCAATTTTGATTTTAATCTTTATGAAGCTTCGATATTGTTTGATAATATCGATACAAAACAAGATAAGTTTATTGATTTATCAGAATGGATTAATAAAGTTTATGAAGAAGAAGGTCCTTTACAAAGTTTTAAAGATACGGTAATCAAATATAAAATTGATAAGGATGATTTACTTATAAAACTTAATGCACAGAGTAAGCAAAGATTGACTATAGAAGAAATGTCTGATGCTTTAAGGAGAATGGATCCAACACTTACTGTAACTAATGCTGTTAATATGGCTAGAAGTGCTGCTGGAAGCAAAGGGTATATTGATGTACAAGACTTTTTAGCTCAGTTATCTCAACAACCAGAAGAATTTCAGGGTAACTGGAAAGAGCAGATATTAAGGAAAATACAAAACAAAATCAAAGGTAATGTGGATAATTTAAGAAAGATATTAGAAGATGCTGATGAAAAAAATACAGGGAAACTAGAACTTGTCAAATTCCAAGAATGTATTTATAAAGCTGGACTAGGTTTGGATTCTATAGAAATTGAAAGATTAGGTAGGGTGTTAGATCGTAAAAGCAATCTAAAAGTTGATATCAATGAATTCCTCGACAACCTTGAAGGACCTAATCTTCCTCCACAAGACCCTTTAAAATCCACAGCCACTCGTTTACAAATATTCCTCAAACAAAACGACTTAACAACAAACCAGTTGCTAAAAAAACTAGGAACCCGAGTTTCAGTAGACAAATTCGCTGATTTTCTAAGGAAAAAAGTTCAGAAAAAATTCTCACAAGAACTTTTAGATGATGTTGCTGAGAAATTTGATGTTAATAAAGATGGTTTTGTAGACATGAATGATATTATTTCAATATTAAACAGTAAATGCTATTTGGATTTAGCTACTGGTAATACTTATCCAACAAGGCCTTTAACACCAAATAAAGCTAAAGATTTGATTAAAGATATAAGGCATGCTTTAGTCCAACAGAAAGTTAATTATTATGACGCTTTTCAAACTTTTGATACTGAAAATCTTGGAGTTTTATCAGCAAAACAGTTTTCTGAAGGTTTAGCTAAGTTTATCGACCTTTCTGAACCTATAAAACATGGACTTTTTGCTGTGATAGACAAATTAGGGACTGGGCTTATAACATTAGAAAGTTTTTTATCTGTGCTTAAAGATAATGATATAGAACCAAAACCTCATAAAGATTCATGGAACTGGGAAAATGATACGATAGAAAAAATACGTAAATGGATTCGCAATGAAAATCTTAATGTGGAAAATGCTTTTCGAGCTTTTGATGTAGATTTTGATGGGGTTATAAGCAAAGAAGACCTTAAAGTTGGCTTAATGACTGTTTTAAAATTACAAACTAAAGAGTGCCCATCAAGCAAAATGGACAGACTTTATAAACTTATGGATACTTTTAAAAGAAATTCAATCCAATTATCAGATTTCAAAATATTATTTGAAGAAAATGCTGATATTGATTGGAAAAAATCAGCTAAACAACAACTTGGACTTTATTTATCAAGGAATTATCCTAATATTAAACTAGCTTTTGAAGGTGTTTCAGAATTGACAGGAAAAATTAAGCTTAACCAATTTGTAAAATGGGTCGAAAATAATCAGGTTTTAAAAGGATTTAACTTGACTCAACAATTGTTGGAGAAACTTTTTGCTGATTTAGATCCGCATCGTAAGGCTTATATAACAGAAGATGATTGGGAGCATGCTTTTGGGCAGATTAATTATGGTGATCATTGCATTAAAGAAATCAAAGATGCTGTTAGGAGCAATTTTTTGGATATTCGTTCAGCTTTTGATTACTTTTTGAGTTTTCATAAATCACAACCTTGTAGTTCTATGGCACTTCAAGACTTTCAACAAGGGATTTCAGCTTTGGTCCCACAGAGATTTGGAGCTAATGACATACAAACTTTTTGGAATACCTTGTGGAAAGTACCTTTTGTTGATTTTCAATGTTTTAGTAAAGAATTCAGTGATGTTAAATTTCTAAGCACCTTCACACAAAGCTCGAAGAAGTCGTCAAATCATTCAACACCCATGTCTTTTACCAGTTATAATTCAGTAAGCACCACAGATCCTTTGAAAAGATTGCAAAGTTTGATTAAAGCTAGTCCGAATAATATTGAAGAAGTGTTTAAGAATATGGACACTGACCAATCTGGAAAATTATCAGCTGTTGAATTTAGAAAAGCTTTGAGGAAACTTAGTCTTGGGCTTAGTGCTAGAGATATTGATCAGGTTATGTCAAGGATCGATACAAATAACGATGGGCAAATTGACTGGCAAGAGTTTCAGAAGAATTTTAAGGTCTCTGAGACGGAGAAATATACAAATGGGGTTGCCCAAGGACGAATACAGAAGATGCGTCAGAATATGCATGCATATATGTTGTCACCAAAAGATGCATTTTTACAATTTGATCCTAATAGAGTTGGGGTATTAGATTTCCCTTATTTTACCAAATTAGTGAATAGACTTTGTGAGCTTTCAGGAGAGCCAGTACCAGCATTTACGGTACTTAAAGACCTTTATGATATTATAGATATACGAAAAGATGGTGTTGTTGATATGAGAGAATGGCTTAACACATTCAAAGGTGATACAAAATCATGGGAGGATTCTAAAGAGTTTGACGATATAACCCGTATAATTTCCCGTAATCGTAAACTCATACAAATAACCTTTGACGCAATGAGCCGAAATGGGCGAATCGAGATTAACAAAGCAAAAGAAATCCTTGGGAGTGTTACAAGAAACCTTAAAATTTCTGATGAAGTATGGAACAAAATCCTAGGGGTAGCAATAAAAGATGGAGCCCTAGACTATAAATTCATGTTAGAAATATACAAAGATAGATCATTAATGAAACAATGGCATCCACGGCCAATTAGTTAACCCCAAAAAAAAAAAAATTCCATAAAATAGTAAGTTAATCTATAAATTTCTTCTAAGAACCATAAGGCTTATATCAGCCCCAATAGATCCATTTTCAATAGCTTGATTAAGTATAGTAAAGAAATTCAAAGCAAAGCCTTCTTGGGTACCAAGGCCAATAGGTGATTGTTTCATTCCATCAAAAAGTTTGAGTTTTGGGAGAATTGCTATAAAATGATGATCTGGGCTGTTGGTCATTTCTGACTGTCCTTCAGCTGCATATGCATGATGAGCATTTTGTAAAGAATCATTACTTAATAACCATTGAGCTGCTTCAATTGGAGACTTCCCTTCAATACTTAGTTTTAATTGATGAAGAATACTCCCTTCTAGTATTTCAGCATCTGAGTTTAAGATTGAATGAAGTCCTGCTAAAAGCCCACATGCATTGTCTAAAGCTTCAACTTGTTTGATATAATATTGAGCTTCAATTACTTGACCATTAAAAACTGGATCAGCGGTCAGTGATCTATAAACTAAGACTAAGGCTGAACCTTCAACTTCTTCATCCATTGTGAAAATCTCACCAAATTCCCATGATGAATTTAAACCAAGGTTTCGGAAATAATTAGTGAAAATTTCAGGGTCACTCTCAAGTGCAGGCCAGCTTGTCATTTTTATTATGTGATTTTGATAAAAGAACAGAACGGGAAAAATAATATGGATAAAAGATTTTATAGTAAAAGTTGACAAGAGATTTTGGATTTAGAGACTTTTTATTGTATGGGAATTTTTATAAGATTTTAGATATTTAGGAAACAAAGTACTTTTATCCTCGGAGACAGTGGCGGAAATTCTATTTGGATATGGCCTTTGTTTCGAGTCAGGCTTTTCTTACTAGAAAAATTAATGTAGAATTCAAATATAAGATTTTAGATAATTGAATGTTTGATGTAAAAACTTTTAGGAAAAATGAAATTTTTGTATGGAGATAAAATATATCTTTGCATTTCATAACGAAAATATTTTATATTCCTCAACAAATTGATTAGTTTTTTCATAGTTAAATTCTACAATATACTTATACTAAAGTGTTGGTAATAACAAAAAATATTCTCCTTATTTTCATCATCAAGCCAACCTTTTACTATATCTATGCTATTTAAAAAGCTGTTTTATTCATAATCTAATCTATAAAACTAATTAAAACTTGTAGTCGAATATTATAGATAAGAACTTTCCGAAATATTCTCCAGAAACAAGGTTATCAACTCCAAAATTATTAGCAAACTGAGTCCAGTAGTTGATTAGGGTATCTGAATGTGCTGAGATTCTTACAGCCATGGCACTAGCTTCAGTAGGTGTGAATAAATTAATCAGTTGATTAGTAAGTAAGTCAACTTGACATATAGAAACAGCATCATCAAAATCATCCATCATGCCTGAGAGTTCAGAAATTGAGTCAAAGTAAAAAGAGAGGTCTCCATGTTTGAAAATATCTAAAAAGCTCGTGATCGCAGCATTCCAGTTCACATTTACGTCTTCAAATTTCCTAAGACATGGGGATGGATAACTTGGGTTTAATTGAAAGCCTTTGTATATTCCTTTTATGAAGGCTTTTAAACCACCAGATTCTTTTAGTTGAGGTTCACACAAAAAGCATCCGTTGACGCTGAGAGCAATCAATGTAATGATAAGAATGTAATTAGCCATTTATTACCAACAGAATGAGGCAGATTTAAAAGATAAATTTCATACTAGGATTTAGGTAATACGAAAAGAGAGGATTTGGTATTTAAGAGAAATGAATATGATTTTTTAATAAGTTGGGTTGGATAAATTAGTTTTGGAAGAAGCTCTTAGGAAGGTTAGTAAGGAAATCCTAGTATTTTGTTATAAAAAATTGTTGCAAAGCCTTCAGAAGAATGCTTAGTAGGCTTGTTAAAAAATCAAGATCTGTTAAAAAAATACAATGCATGGTAGACATAGAAAATAATCTGTAGTAAAATTTGCAATGCAGAAATTAAAGTGCAAAAATTCTATATAAAATATATGGGAACATAAATTAAATGTCTGATACATCAGAAAAGTATACGCCGAGAGATAAAATCATAAAATTAATTAAAATTCGAGCATTTAAGAGCTGATTACGGATATTAATGAAAAAAAAACTTTATTTTTGAATATGTATAGAAATTTTCTTTACACACTCGATAGATTCCACCCAGAAAATTATTGGCTGTCATGAGCTGAGTCAAAAGGAGCAATAAAGATGCTTTTAAAAGAAATCAATCGAACTTATAAGCTGGGACGATCTTATTTTATATATATGGCGCTTACAAGAGAGTGGTAATTATTATTAATATATATATTTGTAAAGAATATGACCAAATATAAATTTATATATATGTGTGAGGAATATAATACAACAAAATAAAGGGGTTATGGATATATATATAAGTGAAAAATATGATCAAATAGAGTTTTATATATAGGTAAGAAATATGACTAAAAAGGCTTTGTAGATAATAACAAGTGAATAATATAGCCAACTTGTGGTTACAAGCATATATAAGTTAAGAAATTAATTAAATTCTCTCAACTCCTTTATCCAATTTCCATATAATCCTCTTCATAAACCTAAAAACTCCTAAATTTCACCTACCTAAAAACCTAAATATACACAAAATGCACAAATTACTACTAAAAAACTAAACAAACGCATTTCCTAAACTCAAAATTCCTCATAAACTTTACATCATCCATATGTTTCCTAGCATACCTCTCAGCCAAAATCTCAATTTCATTTTGTGTAATCTGAAGCTCTTCTTTAAGCAATTTTATATTCTCCCTAATATCCTCAACTTTCTCAACCCCAGCCAGTTCCAATATTTTTCTAGGTTTTTCAGACTTTTCCTTTATAATCTGTCCCTTTAAGTATTTTAAAGCTTCATTTAATTCATTATAAAACATGGCATATTCAATTTCTAATTCTTTTATTTGCTCTTCAAATATCATATTTTCTTGTTCAAGAGTTTTCTTATCTGTAATCCCTACATCTTTACTATCCCTGGTATTTTTACTATAATTAGACATGATTTTTGTGTTTTTAATCTTAAAACATATTGTCAAGTCTTTTTTATGATCATCATATAAAATACCTTGTTTTTGGTTAAGTTTTTCAATCAAAGTCCTTTTTTCCCTTTGTTTGTTCATAATAGCCATGAAGCTATCGTAAAAATCTTCCTTTAGCCTTTGAATAGTATCGTTTAAACTTATGATTTTTTTCGATTCAGGGACTTTTTCTTTGATTTTATTTCGGATTTCATGACGTTCTTGCATAGACTCCATCATAGAAATAGTCAAATTGTGGTTAACGTTTTTTAGCTGTTGTATCGTGAATTGCAGATTTTCATATGTTTTTGATATAGATTTTTGGCACTTTGAACAGAAGGTTTCTGAACTGGGTTTATGGATAACAGAACACAAACCACAAACATGGCTGTAGCAGCATTTGCAGAAAAACACTTGAGATTTTTTTAAGGAATTTTTGCAGAGTTCACAAAGCTTTGATGGTGCAAATTCTATGTTTTCTCTTAAAGTCCTTTCGTCAGAATACTCTACGTTTTCCATCATATAGAATTTTCAAACTATTAACAAAAATTTGAAAATATATGTATAATTACCTTAAAAAGACCTTTCCTAGATAAAAGTTTAAATCATAATCAAAAGATACATTTACAATGAAAATTTAGATATATTACTAGGTGAAGACAATGAGAACTCTTCCATCATACTCCTCGAATGCTGATGGGAATAATTAGTCGCATCCCATCTTGTATGTATAGGTTCCTCACTATCCATTTCATCTTTCAAAGTTTCAGGACCAGCTTCAGACTCAACATTAATTTCAAATTTCCTAAGCTGAAACTTGCTACTATGAAATAAAACCATATCAATATCCACATACATTTCTTTAAGTTCAGGAAGAAACTCTAACATATCTCCTAATGATTTCCCTAACAAATCATGCTTCAAATAACTTACCAAGCCTAAAGCTATATTAACCATAAACCCAAGTCCATAAGCAAAAATAGCATCCCAAATCCTCACGACACAGTCTAAATGAAATGAATAAGAAAAAAGTGTCATAAACCATTTGGTAATCCACAAATTATCATCAAGTTCAAGCTCTTGGAAAAATTTGTGGATGGTTGGGATTTTTTCACTCAACGCTCGATGGAATTCTTGGCATAAGTCAACAACTAAAGGGAAACCATATTCAAAAAGACCTTTTCCTCCCATGCCCCAGCAGATTTTTTCTAGTATTTCATAGCTTTCAGTTACGTTGCCTTTGGAAACTATTAATAAAATCCCAGCAAGCGAATTCATACCTTGACAATAACCGAGTTCAGGGTGGTTATTAACCATTGAAACAAGGACAGTTTTCAGATAAGTTTGCCCTAAAGGATTAGCAAAGAAAGATTGATTAGGGAAAGTTCTACTAAGATCTTTTTCTATAGAGTAAGTGTCTTCTCGTTCTGTTTCATCAATTTTTACATGCCCATGAGCAGAAAAAGCTGCTTTCCAAGCCAGCCAGCGTAGATGCGCAGGGGGGCCTTCAGAAAGATAAGAACAAAACTTATCATTGTCCTCTTTCTTAAAAGCTTCAATAGGGTTTTCATAGTCAGAATAAGCCTTCATAATTCTTTCCCATCGAATTGCCTTATTTTTATCTTTTTTCTCAGGAAGAGGCTGATTAAACTTTAGCTTTTTGTTTTGACTTCTTGAGTCTAGCTTTGATATACATTTACAACTATTGCCCATTTATTAGGGCTTTGCATAATAAGTTGTTGACCTAGGCTAGTTTAAATAAATATGTCGATGAATAGATTATTTTTATTATAGAAATAAAGTTGAGGCAAAAAGATTTTTTATGTCTTAGAAACATAGGAATAGAAATTTTCAGATGATTTAGATTAAGAATAAGTTAGATTTTAAAGGTTTTTGGTTATATTTTTTTTGTATGTATTTTAAAGGGTTTTTAAGCTTGGGAAATTTGCTAAAGGAAGTTTGGGTTTTTTACTTTGATTAAGAATGGAAGATTATTGAGGGAATTTTTTTGGAATATGAGTTTTTATAACTTTTTTTGTGTAGATGGAAGTTTGGAGTAAATTTTAAGGACAGATGTTGGAGGATGAGAAGTAGAACTTTAGGAGGTGTTGGATTTTATGAGGATACTTTTGAGGATGTTTTATTTTCTTGGAGATAGTGTTATGATTTAATATTAGAAATTTGGATATTTAGGACTTGTTTTAGATATTCTATAACGCTTTATAAGACATTTTATAAGATCAAAAATGGGATTATAAATTCTTTAGATCAGTTTATATTTGTGAAAAGAAATAGTATTTAATAAGAAAAAATTATAGCACAGATATACAAGGTCTAATTGTTTTACACATGGTTATCAATAACTGGTAATACTTTTTCGCAAATTCAAGAACCTTTTTACGTATTCTAATTTTGTTAATTTATTAGTGGAATGTTGAAATTCCTGTAGCTCCAGCAATTTTATGAATAAATTTAATTAAAAGTTTAGAAATTAAACTTAGTCTTTAAGAATGAAAGCTGTGTTTTATAGAGAAAATTTTATAAAGACAGAGTTTTAAGTGCACCAAATTAGATAATTTGAGGTATAATTCGAGGATGTAACAATAAATACTTTATAGATTTCATTGAAAATAGATATAAAGAAACTTATTCATGAAGTTATTATAATAAGAATCCTTTCTATAAGCATCATTTAATCTGATTCTTTAAAAGCATATGGGAATATGAAAATTGCTTCCAAAAATTAAATTAAGGATATAAATACTTGATTTTACTAAGTGTTTATGCTGATTTGGCATTTATACTGAATTATTAACTTCTTGATAAAGTACTGTTAATTTTTCAGTGTTATTTTCAATTATTAGTTTTCAAAATATTTTTTCATTATTCTATCACTTGTAAAATATTTTTAGATTTTTTAGAAATGTTGTATATAAATTTTATAAAATATCTTAATCAACCCATAAGAACATTTTTAATGATTTTACACTAAATTTCATTTATTTCTTTTGTAAAGTAGATAGTTTTTTCTATGAATATTTCCATTGCATCCAGACTCTCTACCATGACTGTTTCTCTTTTGATATTACATAAAATACTCATTAATATCATCTAAATTCATGTAGGGATAAAAAGTGATAAATTTTATACTATTGAATATTTGCTTTTATTTTTCAACGCTGAATCGGAATTTATGCCTAACACAATTGAAAAATTATATAATATCTCTATTGGTCTTTATAATTTAAATTAATATTTATAACGTTGAGATACATGAATATAACAATACTTTTAGATAATTATAAAGAAAATGCTACACTAGATTTTTTTGGGTATTTTTTGTAGTATTTTATTTTAGTTTAAATTACATCAAATTTGACACGAAAATATAGGAAATCACTTGATCTTTAATAATATTGCTATATAAATTCTATTGTTTTATTACTTAATTGACTTTTATAATTTTAAAGTTTCATTTATTATCTGACATTTTCTTTTAAAATTTTATATTAAAAATAAGCATAGCATATATCGAATAAAATACGCCAATGCTAATGCATACATCATTCAAATTGTATTTTCAGAGTTGTTCTATTACTATTGGTTAACATAATAAAAAAAAATAATAAAAATTATACAGCGTAACACTTTCTGCTTAGCGTAAAAAAATATTTCATTAGAAATAAATGTTTCACACATTTTTCTACCATTATCGATATCACTATCTACCATCATATCATCTAAAATTTACCACATTTATTAAAATAAGAAAAAAAACCACAAAATATGGACTATATGGCAAGTGCCCAAATCTCATAAAATCCAACCAAAATCCCATTTAAAAAATCAAAAAAAGTCTTAATCCAACCCTACAAAAACTTTTTAAGTATCATATCAAAAAAAAATCTAACTTTTATTAGCATAATCTAATAAATAATATACACTAACAATATTATATAGATAAAAACTAGAAACCATGAATTATTAAAAGCTTAATACTATCATTGAAGAGAATGTTACTAACACTCCAAAAACAATAATAACAAGTTTGATATCAGGTCTCTTCGCTTCCTCCACCTGTGAATGCACATATAAAAGTACAATTTCCCCAGGCTCTATCTGTACATTTTTTATAAACACTGCAGTGCCTAATAGGGAGGAGTCTACTTCTTGGTACTGCAGTGGGAATGTGTCTGTCTCATCCTCACTTTCGCTTATGCTTTCATTCTCGAAATCCATTTTTTAATAACCAAGCACAATCATTTTAGATGTGAATCTTTCTTATATGCTGATCCATTTTCATTTAAATCTAACTATTATATTTACACTTTTTTTGATGTTTTATAGAAAAGACATAAAAACACACTTATTTAGTAAATTTGCCAAGTCTTAAATGTTTACCTTTAAGTTTTAGGTTTGATGAATATTTGGCTTTTGCGATAAAGTTTTAAAAAGGGAAAAGAGTCAAGCTAGTTTTAGTGAAAAACTCTATGCCGAAGGGTTTTTTTGGATTAGACGCTTGTATCAGTCTACAGATGATCAAATATTTTGACCCTGGTATGGAAAAACTGAGGACTTCAACGATTTTGGTTTTCTAAGTAAGACTTAATTGATATCTTCTTCTTCAATATCTAATAATTTGTTTATGTAGCCCAGTTCCTGCTCAAAATCTCGATGTCTTCTAGTTTATCAGCTTTAAATTTATACTCATCATTAGTTTTTTGGTATTAGTATTTGTATATAAGATTAGTAAAAGTGCACTTCTTATTAAAATCTTAGAATTTTGTGTTTACTGAGTTTAATCTGATTTCCACAGCATTAGTAAAGGCTTTCTTATGATAAACTACCATAATAGGGAAAAATTTTATATGCATATGCTCCCAAGTTCTATCAGCAGATTGCCATCAGAAATTTGAACTAAGTCCAAAAATAATATTTGAAGAACCTAGGATTAGCTTATCAGGACAGTTTTTATAAGCTCTTGACGAGATATTAACAATTTTGGGTTAAAAGATGTAGAGTTACCTTAGATGTTTTTACCGTAAAATTTATAAGGTAATCATATATAAGGCAAATTAGCTAAATTAACTGGAGGTTAATATCTAAGGCAGCTGATTTGTGCTTTTTAACACAATTTTGATCATTAGTGCAGGTAAAATATGCATTTTTTAGTATTGATAGTTCAATTTTAAAGAACTCAATAGGTACTTGGTCTGAGGATTTCTTTTAACAACCTTTGTCCTATAGTCCCATGAACTGAAATTCGAAAAGTCCTTATAAATCATCGATTTTATGAACTTCATCTCATCATCTAACCTCTGATTCCTTTCAAGCATCATACCCAGCTCCTATAATTCCAAAATAAAAATTCTTTTTATCTTTTTTGAGTATACAATCACATAATATTAACTCTTTTCTCATTATCTTAGCTATGGTATTATAGCAGTAATTATTGCTTTTAAAACCATAAATATATGATTTTAGCAAATCTTTTATGATTCTAATAAGAAGTTCTAATTCAAATAAAATAATTTTTACTTGGTTTTCTTTAGGCACTTGGGAGAGTTTTGCTAATAGAAGGTTTCTTTGGAAGTTGAGGTAAGTGTAGATATTAGGTGTGATAATCATAGCTTTTTCGCTAAAGATAAAGCCTTCTTCAATAAAATACTCTTATTCAATTTCTATGAAAACAAAATTATAAAGATTTTGGATTTTTTCTAGACGTGACTTTTCAAAGGCGAACTCTTCAACAGTAAGGACAATAATTCTTTTTTTTTTCTGCAAGTGCATTTTTATTATATAGAGATAAGAGAAAATTATCATTTCGATATTTGAATAAAGATATTAATTTTTACTATGGGAAGAAAGGATTATGTTTTATAAAGATTAGTATTAGTATTAGTTAGGAATTATCGCTTGACTATTGTCCAGCCCTTGTTAATGCTTTATAAAGATAGCCTTGTAAGTGACGATATGAAGTTTCAAAGCTACAAAAATACTAAAAGGCCTCAATAAATCACATACTTTTTTCAAAAAGTAATTCTATATCCAATCAACCCTAACCCAAAAACCAACGATCATTCACTTACCTTTCATCCAAAACTATTCTTTAACCTCTGAAATCCTAAAATCCAAATATATTCATCTAAAGCATACCTAAGGCCAAAATGCTCTTTTTGGGTTTTGGGCATTTCTATCTAAATCCTATATTGCCACGTGGCAAATTCCGATAAAATTCCAACTTCCTCAAGAATATTTTTCTATACTAAAATGCCTAAACGATTAAATCTACTTAGTTTTCGGGCTTTTTGACAGCTTTTGAGTTCTTAAAATCGTTGTAGGCTTTGTCAAAATTCTCCCCTCTAAGAAGTTTAATGACAACTTTGTTTCTAACTCTTAAGATTTGATTTCTATCTGGTTCACTCACGCTTATAGTCTCGAATTTATCTAGAACTGCATATCCTAATGAGCAGAGCATCTCAGCTGCACGAACAACATTAGAACATGCTTCTCCTAGACCATGGAGTTCAACAGAGCCAGTCTCTTTGAGAATTTCTTTTGATGCACCTACGTACACTGTGTGAGGCTTTCCGTGACTGACTCTTACTTCATTTTTCTTGTCCATTGCTATTTAACCTTTTATAATAACTTCATTTTTCCTTTGTATTGAAGAGAAAAGAGTTTGTTTTTTTTTGAAGATGGGGCTAGATAGAAATTTTTTGGTTTTTGGTAGAAGTTTGGTTAAGGTTTTGAATGATTTTATGAGATTAGGGACTTTTGAAAGTATTTCGTATAATTTTTTGTATTTGGAAATCAGAAAGGTTTTGAGATTTGGATATTTGAGATTAGGAAGTTTTTTTGATTTTGGTAGGAGGATTATAGAAGACTGTTTTATGAATTATGAGTTTGTGTTTTATGTGGGTTTAATTATATAACTTTAAGTATACAATTGTAACATTTCCAATATGGAAAATGGATTTATGAAATTTAAGTTTGGACTAGTAATAAGTAAGGAATTTGTCAAAAATAATTGTAATTTTAGCTGTGAAATAAGGTGAAGATTTTTATTTAAAGTGCATTTAGATAAAATATTAATTTTTGTGAAAACAAGAAATCAATAGATATAATCCACTTTTTCTAATAATTAAATCATTGAAATTAGCTTTATTCAAGTTTATTTTCATTATAAAGTTTTTTAAATGAAGTATAGTTATCAAGTATTTTCCAATAAGGAAAAGAAATATAATGAAAAGCCATTTATTCGGCTAGGAATAATTTTTCTTATGCATTTCAAAAATTTTCTCTTTATAAGCTTGCATTTAAGCATTATAATATGTATTTATAATAAAGATTTTGACTTGCCTTGCACTAAAATTGACTGATTCATGCAAGATTTGTAAGGAGATTTTCTTTTTATACTAATTTTCCTTACTCAAATAGATTAAAAATATATAATCCTAATAGGAAAATAATTCTATCTAGAATAGTTCCATAGTTAATTTAGATAAGTTTGTAAGTAAGTCAGTAAAGTCAACCATTATTAATAACATATATGCAGTTATAATGTTTTCTTAGGAATGAATGTTAATCAAGTTTAATAAAAAGCTGAGATCTTAGCCAAGCTTATCTTCATCGTCACAATCCCTAAGGTTCTCCAGTTTTTTATAAACTCAAACAAAAATTTTCTCTAAGCTAGCCTTCAACTTGAAGTATTAACTCTGAGCATTTGACACAAAAAGCCTTGCTCTAACCCCTTAAGAAAATTTTTCGCCAAAAAAAGTGCTCTAGAACCCAATTTTCATAAATATGGTAATTTTCCATATCAAGCTCAATCCTACCTTTTTCACACAAGCTCTTATCAGAACTTATAACCCAACCTCATCTAATCTTTAAAACTTTACAAAAAAAAATGACTCAGTCTATTTTTTTCTTATAAACTCATACTTTTCATTATAGTTTTTTATTGTGAATTAAACAACACAAAGACTAGGAAAAGGTTATTTAACAAATCCTTGTAATTTCAAAATATATAATAAAACTAAAAATGTGGATGGTTAATAAATATGTCTATAGCAGCTGGCTTTGCAAGTGAGATTTTAAAACACGTGAAGCTTAATGATGGGAGAAAAGAGTTCCAGAGCTGGGCTCACAATTTCAATCTTATAAAGCCGATGCCAATGAAACTGGAGAATTTTGTTGAGCATTTCCTATACCAAATGAACTCAGAGGAAGACTTACTTGTTTATGCATTTATAATCCTTGAAAAAGCCTATGAGGAAATGACTTTGTTTAATGTTCATAGGCTGGTTTTTACAGCATTAGCAATTAGTTATAAATTCTGTACAGATTGTCCAGCTACGAATATACAGATAGAAAAGGTGGGTGGGTTTAAGCCAGGTGAATTGATGACTCTAGAAACAGTACTTTTAGATGTATGTCAGTGGAAAATAAACTACTTACATTATGACGATACAGAAAACTATCTATTAGAGGCAGGGAAAATAGAGATTGCCTTAAGAAAAGAACAAGATATAGATGAATTCGGAGATTTATACGATGTTGAAGATGGTGAGATGACAACTTGTGAAACAAATGAAAGTTTTTCCGAATTGAGTGCTTTTTTCACATTTTAATAACTAAGTTGATGTAATTTATTTAATATTATTTTTTCTAATAGTTTACAAAAAAATCAGCATTTTTTGATTGTCTAGATGATGCTTTTATACTGAAATTGTGATTTCAAAGTAGAAATGTGTTTTATAAAAAAAAATATCATTGACTTTGTGTGTTTGACATGCATTAAGTGCAAATTTTCAAGAATCATGTTGAAGACTGAAAGAAATTTGGTAATAAGATAAGGGAAATATAGGAAAAGTTTATAAGGTGTGGATTTTATAGTAATGTTCAGATAGTATGAAATAAAGTTATTGATTTCTAAGGATTTTTATTGAAAGAATAGATAAAATTAAGCTAATGATTATGATAAGTATTTTATGCTTTGATAAAAGATAATGAATTTCAGATTGAATATTTAAGAATGACTATTGTGAAATAATAATTTTTATTATTTTCTAGCTGAATCTTGGAAATTTATATATTTAAAGATAAATGCCATAGTTTATAATATTACTTTTTTATATGATNTATTTTCTAGCTGAATCTTGGAAATTTATATATTTAAAGATAAATGCCATAGTTTATAATATTACTTTTTTATATGATTATATTAGAATTAGAGTTGAAGTCAGCCTTCACCAATTTTTGAAAGGAGTTTGAAAGATCTCAATAATTTCATAACTAATAACAACCCAATCATCTCAGCCATCACAATCTCTGCTTCTAAAATAAAAAACCACCAATATTTCCAATAAATTTCTACAAAAACTACTCCACAAAAAGCTAAAGGCTCAATAAATTTAACATAAAAACTCTATATTAAAAAAAATTTTTTTTTCAAACACCTATTCATTTCTGTTATCCCACAACACATAAAAATTTTATCTATAAACCCTTAACCTCCTAAAAAAAGTATTTTTTCTTCATCAAAATCCTAATTTCTATACCTCATTTAGGATTAATCTTCTTTTATCATTTTTTGTTGTCCATATATTTTTATCAACTAGCCTAGCCCCCTTATATGGAATATTTTTTGACAAATTTTATATAAATAACTATAATGCGTTCAAGAGCATGTCGCAGACTTGAGAAGGAATTAGTTCAAATTAAACGTGACCATTCATCTTTTGAAGTTATCCCTTCAGAGGATGAAGAGTTAAAATGGAGAGTTATTTTTAGTGCCCCAGAAGATTGCATTTACACGGGTGAAAAGTATGCGTAAAATATATTTAGACTGAATTTTACATTTGATGATACTTATGTATAGAATATTTAGCCTGTTGAATCACCAGAAGTAGTGTTTGTTGGAAAGCCCCCAGTTCATGAACATGTTTATTCGAATGGATTTATTTGCCTTTCATCTTTGCATAGTGGTTAGATTTAAATAGGATGGAGACCTAGTTTTACTGTTGCAAGCACTGTATTGAGTATAATTTCCATGCTTGCTAGTGCTAAGAATAAAAAAAAACCAAAAGATGATAAAGAAGTCGTGAGGACCACTAAAGGTCAGAGGTCAAAAGATCAAAGCTGGGAATTCCATGATGAAACATGCTAAATTCCTAAAGGATAAGTAGAGAGTAAAAATGATATTTTTATAAGAAAAATTGGGATGGGATTGTAGAGGAAGTTGTGAAAATACTATGAAAAATTTAAAAGTTGGACTTAATGTGAGTTTAATCTGATTTAGCCTGATAAAATTTTTTGGTTAATTATAGGGTAAATGATTGAGTGGCTTTTTTTTTTATATTGCTACTAAAGTTTAAAGTGGGTGGCATGGTTTAAACCTTGTCCGATCGAAGTTTGTTTGTCCTACGATCTCTTTCTTTAGGCAGATTCAGTATATTAAACCACTCGTTGTCGCTGGCTATGTGACTCTTTATTTAGTTCAGGATTGCTACTAAACTTATTACAATAATCAGCAATGATTTGTATGTTAAAATAAATAAAGAGTAATTTTTTGTATGATATCCTATGTAAAGTCTTTAAAATAGGGTATTTTGAAATACATATAATAATATCATAAATTTAGAAATACTTATTGCTACACTTATTATAATATTAAAAACAAACATCTATTGAAATATTATATAAAAATAATACTAAAAACAAACATCTATTGAAATATTATATAAATTATAAACATTTTCACTCATATTCAAACAAGCAATAAATAATTGTCTAAATTATGATTGCATATCCAAATCATATATAAATATCCATAAATGTGTAAGAGTAAATAATTAATTAAGCTTCTTGACAAGCACAGAGTTCAGGGACGATTCCTGCATTTCTAGCAATCAGTTCACAAGGTCCAGCATAAGTATCCATTCTTGATATGGCTAAAATCTAAATATCATATACCCTAATTTTAATTGGATAGTGTAAATACGATGTGCTTTCATATCTATATCTTCTCTTTGTAGCTTCCATATATTTTCCATCAGAAACTAAAGAATAAGTTATTTGGAATTTAAGATTTTCCCTAGTTTCCGAAGTGATTTCTAACTTATAAAGTTCTTCAACATTATTAATCCCAGTATGATAAATTTTCTCCACATCATCCAAATGTATTTTTTTACATACTTTGCCTTGAGGATATTTATTAAAAGAGTAGCTTTGAGAGTTTATAAGATTTTCAGCATAGTCTTTCAAGAATTCTACTAAATTTTTTATTTTCTTTGAAGGTTTTTTAATTTCTATCATTTTAAGACAGGCACAGTCCCAAGGTCTAATACCCATTTGAGTGCAAGTACGAGATTTTGATGCAGTTTCTGAGAAAAGGTCAACAGATTTTACGCTTTCTTCTATGATATTTTCCATAGCAAGAACTGTTTTCCTATAATCCATTTTAGATGTTAACCTTTCAGTGTTTATAGTAAGAGTATGATATGAATAAGGATATTTTTCTAGTAGACTCTTACTTGCTATTAAAAAAAAAGCTGGAAGCTTGTTTTCTTGGTAAGCGTCGAGTTCATGGAAAAAAGCGCCATATCTCATCCCATGGTCAGCTTGCAAAAATATCAACAATTCGTAGTCTTTACCGTATTTTTTTATAAAATTCTGCAGATATTCAGTTATGTCGTCGTTCAAAGTTTCAGCATGCTGGCCTGTATATTCATGAGCTGCATTTAAATGATTATAAAGCATCAAGTTAGCCCCATAGTTCATATCAACAATTGTATCAGTAAAATTCAAAATAAAATAATGTGTTTGGTGGCCTCCAATACACCTTTGGACTGTATTTTCTTTTCTAAAGCCGCTTTCTGTAAATGTTTCAACCGCACAGTAAAAAGGTCCTGCTGAATATTCAACATCTGGATATCGGCCAATATAATTTAGAAAACTTCCATCACAATCTTCAAAACCTAAATATGATATATATCCTTTTTCTCTAAGTTTATACCATAAGCTTTTTTCTTTTAATATATCTTGATTTTTATTTTTTATTTTATATTCACTATAAGTATTATCCCCTGAGAAAATTGGAACTTGGTTTCTTGGAGATGTATCAGCCATATTGTTATGAAGTTTAAAGTCAAAAACAGAATAAGATGAGTTTTTGTTAAGGTCATTCATGAAATTAATCACAGTTGGAAGTTTACGGAAAAAGTGTCTTCGAGACAAAGAATCAAGTGTTAAAAAATAAACAATCTTAGGTTTCCCTTCAACTTTCTTCAAAGCTTTCTCATAAGCAGTTTTATTAAATATCGGGTTCATATCCCCTTGCAAAAACAACCCATCATCTTTCTTGCATTTCCCAAGAACAAACTCAACACCTGTAGCTGAAATCGGATCTTTATACTCTTTAGTTTTCCATTTCTTATGTCCCTCTTCTCTATATATAATCTTGCTATTATCATAAGGTCCTATAATAATTTCTTGATTTGTATTCTCAGGACAATTCATATAAACCTCGTTATTTTCTCTATCAATATGCGCATAAGTATCCATTTGCCCATTTACTTGTGAACATTTTGGATATCCATGATATGGAAAAATCTCATTACCTCTTTCAATGGTATAGCCAAAACTATCAGGCTTGCACCAAAGATCAAGATTTTTAAGTTTGTCTGTATCATCAATTTGAAAGTCATCAGGATCATAAATAAACTCATTATTTGGTATTAAAGGGATTTCATCAATGGATTTGCCACTTTTTTCTTTTTGCATTTTCGTCACTGATATGATGTTTTTGTTAGTTTCGGAAAACAGAGGAGGGAATATTTCTTCGTATTGGCGCTTTAGAGCCTTTTTATTGTTGAAGTAATAGTAGAGGATGAAGATGTAAATGAAGATTATGAAAGCAAGCTTGGGTGTTTTCATTTTTTATATAAAAATTTTACACCATATTATTAAAGTTTATGATCCTATCTTATAGACTTTTTGATGACTTATAAAACATAATCTCAAGTTAGAAGCATTTAAAGAAAGGTGTGCAAAAATGAAAACAGCAGCTGACCTATTCATAAACATAATCTGCAAATGAAAGGTGTAACCTTGGAAAAGAAAAAGATCATGTC